>JABXWE010021844.1:0-42156 GCA_014611495.1 Limonius californicus | reverse complement strand
ATAAATTAAGTGCCCGTAAAGGACAGCCCCTTTACAAAAAAATAAATATGTGTGACGGAACGGCCGTTCCAAAGATCATTGAAGCGTGATTTCCAAACTCCAACTAATATTCATTAGCATTTAGTTACATTTAACATGAAATCTTTATGCGAGTATAGATTAAAAATGAAAATTATGAGCATAATGTCCCAAAGTCCGACTATCGGTAATAATATACATATAATGGCAAATGCGGTCCGCTACAATACATCCCATCTAAACGAAGAAGAGCGAAGAGCAATTAATCAAATATGTTTCGAATTTAAAGATGTCTTTCATCATCATAAAATCCCCTTAACAGTTACAAATTTATCAAAACATCGCACACGCACAAAAAATGAATTACCTATTTATACTAAAGGTTATAGATACCCTCACATCCATCCAGAAGAAGTCAAAACACAAATTTCCAAAATGTTAGCCGAAAATATAATAGAAAACTCAGAAAGCCCATATAATGCTCCAATTTGGGTTGTTCCCAAAAAGCAGAAACAATCCGGAAAAACAAAATGGCATATAGTCATAGACTACCGCAAATTAAATGAGAATACAATTGAAGACAAGTACCCCTTGCCAAATATAGAGACCGTTTTAGATAACTTAGGAAAATCAAGTTATTTCACCACCCTAGATTTAGCATCTGGTTTCCACCAGATAGAACTAGACAACAATGATCGTGAAAAAACCGCTTTCAGCACTGAAGAAGGCACTTTCATTTTAAACGCATGCCTTTTGGCCTTAAAAATGCTGCATCATTTCAGGGAATTATGAATCAAGCCCTAGCTGGCCTTACACCAACCCAATGCATGGTCTATTTAGACGATGTCATTATTTATTCAACATCCTTGCAAGAACATATCACAAAATTAAAAAACGTTGTTGAACAATGTCGAAAATATAACTTAAAAATACAACTGGACAAATCCGAATTTAAAAAAAAATCTGTTAATTATTTAGGACACATAATTACCAAAAATGGAATAAAACCTAACCCTGATAAGATAAATGCAATCACCAAGTTTCCCCTTCCAAAAACGAGAACAGAAATAAAATCATTTCTGGGATATTATAGAAAGTTTATAAACAATTTCGCTAAAATCACCAAACCTAACCCAATGCTTAAAAAAAGATTCTATAATACAACATGATCAAAATTTGATACAGCAATTTGAAAAGCTCAAAACTATTTTGACAAATGACCCAGTGTTAGCTTACCCTGATTTCTCTAAACCTTTTGAATTAACTACAGACGCTAGCAAATTCGCTATCGGAGCTGTATTAACCCAAGATAGTAAACCAATAAGCTACGCTTCTTGTACGCTTAATAAACCCGAAATAAACTAATCAACCATAGAAAGAGAACTTTTAACCATGGTCTGGACTACAAAGCAATTTAGACCATATTTATATGGTGTACATTTCAAAACCTTTACTGATCATAGACCCCTTGTTTGGATTCAAAACCTAAAAGAATTAAATTCAAAATTAACTAGATGGATGATAAAATTATCTGAATATAATTTTACTATACATTATTTGCCCGGTAAACAAAACAAAGTCGCCGACTGTCTCAGTCGTATGTTAATTAACCTCCTTAAAAAATAAATCAAATCTTTTTAAAAAGAGTTTCTTTTGGACTCCAACCAAAAGTTGCGCCAATACTCTGACGTGAGAAGACGGGCAAAATTGAAAAGGTTTTATTGATACCATTTTTTCCAGGCATTTGCTTTTGTTATTTTTATCATATAAATCATAGTTTGTCAGAAGATACTACAGCTAGCGTGCAGTGGAAACGGTGAAATTAGCTGAAAAGTTGGGTTTTGTTTCCGGAAGTGAAAGTGCTCTATCATAAACACTTGAATAACTATTTTTAATATTTAGTGCAGAAAATGCTGTTGAAGTCGTATTACATTAATACAGATCTTTTAAAGTATATCAATTACTATTTTCATTTACTTATTTTAATTATTATATCAATTAACTGATTATTACAATTATTATATATTCTTTGAGGCTTTCGCGGTTTCTCGAACTGTCAGTATTACAATTTACTTTCGGCTTAGACCACGTCGTCATTTGGGAACTACACCCAGCATTATCAGGTAAGGACCGACCTGTAGCTTGTCTGCCTTTACAAGCATTTGCTTTAGAAGTTTGAGCAATATTTGCTCCATTTGTACAATTATTATATCTAGTAGTAAAATATTGACATGCAAAACACAAAAGTATTTATTATAGAGAATTTCTGATTTATCTCTAATAAAACAGAAAATACGAAAATACAAAATATCTCTGTCACAACTAATTTTCTTAATATAATTTTCGTCTTATGTAATAGACACACGGATGTGTTTATGTACACTCAGTTTCATATGAAATGCATCATCCATTAAAAATATAGCTACAGGTTTGAAAATTTGCTAAAATAATGTTTTAATATTGCGTATGAAATGATCACTATTTCCATTAAAAAATCAGGTGGTTGTGGTTTTCGTCTACTGTCTCTCATCAGAGACAAAACAATATCTAGTAAACATTAATTAGTTGTTTCGAAATTTTGTTACATTTTGTGACAGAAAAATTAATGTTTTAAAATGCCTCCAGTAAGATAACGTAGAAATTTTAACCACATTTCCGATTTTGATAGAGGTCGAGTTATCGGCATGAAAGAAGCTGGACTTTCTATTCGTGAAATTGTTAGAAGGGTAAATCGGGACCACACTACAGTTGCACGAATATAGTCTGCTTGGTCAGAAAGAGGCATTCAGCGACATGGTCCAGCTGGTAGACCTCCACGTAGCAGCAATGTTCGTGAAGATCGTGTTACGGGCCAATCGAGCTTTTCCGACGACCCGTAACCAGATTGATGGAAAATGGCCTACAGTTTAGCTCAGAGGAGTAGGGAGAGTTCGTGAAAATCGCTTATTGGAGAAAATCTTTAGTTGTTTACAGGGTAGGTCAAAATAAGTGGGCGCCACCTTCCAAATCCAGCTGATTGTAGTCCTCATGGAAGGCCGAGAAGCGAGCAGCTTACGGGAATGGAACCTACCTTTATTGTGCCTCCTCCTATATATTTGGAGCTTGCAAAATTTTTACACAAACAAATACAGAGTACACAAAAATAAAAGAGGCAGTTAATTTTAAAACACATATAATGAAATTATTGGTAGGGCTTTACAAAAAGAAAAGACAGGAAATGGCATTTTTATGAGTTTACAACTAATATTTGAACGTCCAAAAAAACACAAAACTCGCCGCCGTTGACGCACAATATTTATGATATTTAATGAATCTGTGTGGCCAATGGCGCAGAGTTTACAGGAAAAATACTACAGTACCAATATCTTTTACAATCAACAATAACTAAATGGCGACTGAAGATCGCTTTTAGGTTGCATAAAACAAACAAGTCCAATATCGTGGAATTTTGCAAGTTTGCGGGAGGAAAAAAAAAGGGTTTCTTTTTACACTGCACAACAAAAAAACTGGTTCTTTACCTTGAAGTTCGGAGAAGGCAGGCACAATTCAGACGATTTCCGGTTGCAGGGCCAAAAAAGAGAAGGAAGGCAACGTTCTTCGGGGTAGCGTTGGGACGAGATGTAGCTGTTACGCCCCTGTAGAATGCCAAGTTGCTTTCAACGAGGTCAGTTAACTTGGAGACAGAAGCGAGACTTTTCGGTCGACGGGAAAAAACCAATTTTTGGTTTTTTCCTTTTCACCTCACAGAAATCCGAACTAAATCGACAGGAGCAATTATTATCTTTAATTGTTCAAAACCAAGGCGAACATTCTGCTATTCTATGTATATCCGACTTAAGTCGATTTACTTTTGCTCTACAGCAAACAGGGAAACGGTAAAATTAACAGAAGCGCCACGAGGGAAAAGAAAACGATATTCGAAATTACGTCCGTCTCTCTTACGGGTCTAGCTTCGACTGACTTTCCCCCCGCTGCAGAACAGTCTCCAGCTAATTTTTATTCTAGAAGGAATACCACGTGCAGGTTTTGGGAAGCAATATTGAAATACTAATGCAGCAAAAAAAAATGAATTCTGAGAAGTGTTTTCTAGCAATTCCGTCTGCACGGTGAAAAACATCCCACAAAGAAAAACCTTGAACAAATCTGGGACTCCTTCGGTCATAAATTATTTCAAGACGGAAAACACCAACAAGCTTAACAATGCTCAATTCTTCAAAGACGCAATGTAACCAAAACTGTATCCAATATACACACGGCAATTAAAATAGCGTTATTAGTTCTTACGAAGCGGTAAACAAATTAAGAAATTAATTCATACAGAGCGGCAAATTTGAAAATAACATAACAATCGACTTCTTCGGAGAATGGCTACACGAGACCGCTTTCAAACAATAAGGTCTGTTCCTGTACACTGGATGTCAATGGCAACAATTTACAGAAGAATCTCTTCTTTTGGACTGCGATCCTACCGTCCATTCCAACGGCTCCCTTTAACTGCACATCACAAGACTGTTAGGCTTGCTTGGTGTCAAGAGCATTGGAATCAGCAATGGAACGACATTGTCTTCAGTGACGAATCAAGATTTTGTTTCTGGGCAACTAACGGATGTAGGAAGGTTCGTAGATACCGAGCAGAAAGACGAAATCTACAGTTTGTTGAAAGAACCCATACACTATACAGCTTTAGCAACTGGAGTTATGGTTTGGGATGCGATTTGTTTCGGTAGAAGATCACCTCTTGTGTTCGTCCCAGACACTTTAAATGCTTATCGCTATATTCATAATGTCCTGGAACCGGTGTTAGTACCATTCATGCAGACATTGCCGAACGGTATTTTCCAAAAGGATAACGCACGTGTACACACTGCAAACATTACCACAACGTACCTCCAGCAAGCACAATTGCAAATATTGCCCTGGCCTGCACGATCACCGGACTTATCGCCGATCGAACATCTTTGGGACCTGAGGGACCGGCGACTAAGATTATTGCCAAGAGCTCCTAACAACTTAGACAAGCTGAGACACCAACTTGTGGTTATATGGAACGAGATACTCCAGGACAACACAGACCACTTGATAGAAAGCATGCCACGACGAGTAAATGCTTGCATTGCTGTTCATGGCTATGTTACACATTATTAATTTTGTTTTCGTTGTTGTTATTGTTTTCTTATAATTGTTAATCTTTTTCTATGGAAACCTCATCATTTCATAATGAAACATTATTTTAGCAAAGTTTCAAATCCGTAGCTTTATTTTTAATGGGTGGTGCATTTCATATGAAACAAAGTGTATATAGGAATACGTTTATAGAAAATGCCGTCTCCGACTGTACTTGAATTCATTTTGCTGTGTCTGTCCGGTGACGTTACCGCATCAATACTAGCACTCAAACTAATAAGCACTGTCCTTATTACATAAACATAAAAATAAATTATCGTAAAGTGCCGTTAAGTATCTGACACAACAATACCATATTGAAAGTAGGTAAATATATGTAACGAAAAAGTAGCTCATTGATTTGCTGCTATAGCTATTGCTTTGTGTAGTTCGCTACCAGTTCAAGCTAGTTTCGTTTTAGGTAGCACGCTACCAAATAACTATTAATATCAAGAGATCCAAAAAAAGCTGATCCCAACGGCTGTGGAATGAAAAGTCACGTCTTTTCTAGACTAAAGGAATGTTTATAATGTCAATTTCAGGTTAGGTTGTGTTAGCTGGAATTAAATAATAATGAAACGTCATTTTTAGGAGCAGAAATCTTTTACTGAGCAACAGTAAAAGAAATGAATAAACCTGAACTAATGTAATGATCACAACACATGTTGAAAATGTCTGCCTTCTTCCTCCAAACATTTCTGAACTCGTCTTCTCATACATTCGGGGCCAGGGTGTTGCAGTATTCCTACTAATGATTCGTTCATCAAAACATTCGAGTAAAAATTAATTGTATCTGCAGCTGCATGAGCTGTTGCGCCATTCTGTTGCAGAAAGCCATCCCGTAGTTCATCATCGTGAAGTTCATTTAAGATAGGTTGCAATAATTCGTTCCTGTACCTTGCTGCAATTAGCGTGCCTTCGAAAAATATTGGCCCAACTAACCTACGACGACTCATTCCAACCCAGACTCCTATTTTCTATGGATGAAGGGGAGCTTAATTAATTGTAACGTGTGGATTCTCGCTACTCCAAATCCGCATATTCTATGAACTAACATACCCATTAAGGTAAAACCAGGCTTCGTCGGTAAAAAAAGGTTAAATTTAACTGCTCTTCATTGAGATTATCCAAAAACCAACACAAAACTGAACTCTTTTTGGATAATCCTGTTCTAAAAGCTCCTGAACGGAAATAAATCTGTGAGGACGCAGATGCAAAGCTCGTCTCAATATTCTGTGTCTTACAATTTCAATTAAAGCAGGTACTATCTACTTTGGCCTACCAGACCCTTCTCTCCTTCCAACACTTCCAGTTTCTCAAAAATTGCTGACTAAATTCTTAACCAAAGCATAACATTTTCGGTATGTAATAAATTCATTGGGATACCTCACTCGGATTTCCACAAAACAAGGAGGAATCGAATAGGTCCATTCTCTGTCAACTTGAAAGCCGTTCCGAAAGTAAGATTCAATAATGAATGCTCTTTGAAATGTATAAAAAATCATTTTAAGAATCTGTCAAATTCGTATAAAAAAAGATAACTAATTTATCTGACATCATAAACATTCCTTTTGTCTAGTAAAGACGTAACTTTTCATTCCACAGCCCGCTAAGGATCAGCTTTTCTTGGATCTCTTGATAAAACTTGCTAAAGCAACTAACAGTTTAATAACAAAAACAAATAATTAAGGAACATATTTTGTCTTACACGTGTTATTTGAGATATTATTAAGCACGTTATTGCCACCGTGTTTAAAAACATATAAAGGACCAAACCATTGAACAACTCTTCCGCTTCATCTACAATAGCAATAATTGATAAATGATATTTGACAACTCGTGCAACAGAGTCTTTCAAATATTTCCAAGGAACCATAGAACCATCAATTGCATCTATTGTGTTCGAGTTGACAGATACTGATACATTTCCAGAACCAGTTTCCTTAAATATATCCTTAGTAGTTAAACATGTAAATCGTTACCCGCAAACGTACCTTCAGCATTTCAAAGTAACTAATCTCCACAATTCGTCTGATAAGGTTTTGCAACATTTTGAATTGGAAAGAAATAAAAGCATAAAGGCCAAAGATGATTAAATCAACAGTGATATAATTTACAGCAACAGCCAGCGTACTGACAGTTTGATAAATCCATGCTATTTCGTAATTGGGACTGTAAGTAACATTGATTGGACTGAATGGACCGTAGGGAAACACCCAGTCACTATAATCATTTGTCGTCATTCTTGTAACAAGACCGTATAGAAAGAAAACTGTTGCAGTGATTAGTGAAGACACCCAGTACACAGCAGTCTAAAAGCATATCGAACTAAAATACATTTGCAGCTCTATTAGTTATAATGACTTGCGAACATGAATAGGATATATTTATGTATATTTTAACACACGTGAATGGTACCAATGCTAGTTATTTATTAGATTACCTGTCCATTTATTAACCATACGAAGTTGCTCATGAGTGTTTCTTCTTCTTGACCTCCACGATTTCGATTTGGAAGGAACGGTTCTTGTTCTAATTTGTCTAGCAGTTTTCCAATTTTGCTCCCATTCCTTATAAATATCAGCGTTTTTCCAAATGCTGCAAATATAACGTATTATGCAGGGTGTTAGAAAAATAGGGAACAGTATTTGACAAACAAAAAATATCAATATATCCATGTCCCGAAAAGAAATATTTTGCTCTTTTATGTGAAAAAATTGTTTATTTCAGTAATTAGAAGTTAGATAAGATATTCACAATGCTCTTCTGCACCTTGTGCACAACACAGAAGACGTCTGTCTCGCCATCGATTGTCGAATAGGTTCGAAAATTCCCAGAACATCACATCACATTAAAGTTGTCCACAATTCGCTGACGCAGAGCATTTATGCCGTTAACGGAGTTTGAATAAAATAATCTCTTTAAATGAGCCCAAACATAAGAAATTAAAGGATTCAGGTCAAGCGAACATGCCTACCTATCCACCGCTCAATGAACCTATAGTTAAGGGCTATCTTGGTACGAGACTAAAATGTGGAGGTGCGTGCATGAACCGCATGCATTACCGTATGACTAGTAGAAGAGTGTTGAGACTTGCTTAATTTTTCTTATATTAATAGTTTTATTTTATGTCAATGGTTTTCCTGCACGGACAGCCCGCGTCGCTAGCGCACTAAGCAGTCTTCAGTAATGCTAGAACTGTTCTCTTGCAAAGCTGAATTCTCTAGGCGCTCCTTACCAACAATAAAGTTTTTATAGCCAAGAACTCAAGATATTTTTTTGTGTGTATCAATCAACCAAGATGCAGTCCACTACCAGCTTCGGTACAGGGAGTGCCTAAACATTTGGTCCTTCGAGCCGGATCTTTAGGATATTTCGGATATTTAGGATATTCCGGATATTTTGGATATTTTGGACTTTCACGTCGTTCGCCTTTAACAGGATTTAAAGTTGTCCGTTTTGCGTTACCAGAAACAGACCCCCGCAGTGTATGCGCCTACACAATTTAGTTTTCTTCTCAAAAATTGAGAATCGTAGCACTTTCGCAAGATTGCGCAAGAACTGCACCACCATCGTTCTTTGTTCTCCAGAGTGACTGACGCCTAGCTCCAGACGCCTACGTCATTGTTTTCATACACCAGCAGTTTGTTTTGGCTGGAACCGATCAAAGCAGCAAAGTAACATAAAGTAAGAGCATTCCTTTACTACGTTTCCAATTCCAGATACGCGTTGAAAGTTCCTTACTTAAATGCATGCTAGCATTTACTTTTGCTTAACATTTAGGGCTTACTAGGCGTATTATATTTACAAAGTGCCAATTGAATTGTTTATACATGAATACGTAATTTGTCGTAAGTAGTTATTTTTTATCCCGGAGAATTTCAAAAAACTTCGCGGTATTATTCGTGCAAAAGTAACACGGTTTCAAAATTATGTTAATACTCTTTCCCAAGCCGATAAAAATCAAACAGTTTCCTCTAATGATATAGTCGACTTGGAGAAAAGGCTCAACGGAGCCACTTCTTTATTAAATGAATTTGAGGAATTGCAATCCCAAATAATTAGCAGTGTTGCTAACCCGGACCCAGAGTATGAGTACGAAGAAGAGTTTAAGAACTGTTATTTTACCGCGATTTCACAGGGCACATCTCTGCTCAATACATTAAATGTTCAGTTCGTTTGTGCAAATTCTCCAGCCCCTACGTCAAACAAACATTCACAGCACTCCGGGACTACGGCCGCTTGCAGTGACCGCGTGGGAATCAAATTGCCCACATAAGCTTACCTACCTAAGTTTTCGGGTGAACTTTCAAACTGGTTAGAATTTAAAGCTCTTTTTCAAAGTTTGATTCATGACAACAAAGCTCTGAGTGAAATTCAAAAATTACATTATATGAAAGGATCCTTGGCAGGTCAAGCAGCTGGAACATTAAAATCCCTCGAGTTTTCTTCAGTCAATTATCAAATAGCTTGGCAAAACCTTCTCTAAAGGTATGATAATTCAAAATTATTGGTTCGCAATCATCTCAAGGCCATTTTCGAGTTGGAACCTATCGCAAAAGAGTCTGCCTCGAAACTTCAACACGTTCACGATGCTTTATTTAAGCATGTAACTGCTTTAAAATCCTTAGGCACTGAAAAGGACCTTCTTGAAGCAGCCATTATTTATGTTGTTTCGAGAAAATTAGACCCCACTACTTTTCAACAGTGGGAATCCCAAAAGGGTGATGCAGGTATAACGCTACCTACCTTTGATTAATTCAGAGATTTTCTCAACAATACGGCCACGCTTCTGAATGCTTTGGACACGAAACAAGGCAAATCATGTTCTGAAAATCCCAAGTTGCCTACTCGCTCTCTTGTTGCCAATACTTCATTCACTGGTACTCTTGTGTGTCCACTTTGTAAAAAAGCTCACACCCTCGCGAAGTGTGACGAATTCTTAAAACTTTCCGTTCGTGAGCGACTTTCAAAGATCAAGGAATTCAAAGTGTGTATAAATTGCTTATCCAGAGGGCATTTTATTTCTAAATGTTCTTCTATATTCACGTGCGGCAAATGCAAAAGGAAACACCATACGCTTCTGCACAAAGAAATCCCCTGAAGGAGTTCGCAACCCGCGGCTGAATCTGCAGCAACTCAAAGTTCAACTGACGCCATTAAAACTGTTTCGGCATTCTGTTCAACTACTTTTCAGGTGCTCCTTCCCACAGCCCAAGAGAAGATTCGTAATTTTTCAGGCAATTTTCAACGCGTTAGAATTCTTCTAGATTCCGGTTCCCAATCCAACTTCATTCGTTAAAGTGTTTGTGACAAATTAGATTTGCCTGTCCAGAATATTGACATTTCTGTTACGGGTTTAGGTCAATCATATTCACAGGTACGTTCCAAATGCAACATAGAGTTGCATGCGCTTCATGTCCCATTAAAATTCAATCTGTCTTGTTTGGTTCTGCATCAAATTGCGGGTACTATGCCAGGTGTACGCATACTTGTCAACAATTTTAAGATTCCATACAACATCAAATTACCTGACCCTTCCCTTGCCCAACCTGGGGAATTAGATATCATTTTGGGTGCCCCAATGTTTTGGGATTTACTTTGGATTGGACAAATGCGTTTAGGTCCAAACCATCCTGTTCTGCAAAAAAACCCGTTTCGGATGGATTGTTTCGGGTCCAACTGACAACAAGTTGGCCGCCCAAGTTCGGTGTAATTTCAAGTTCTTGAAGGATCAGATCAACTTTCTAGATTTTGGGAACTCGAGCACTACCCCAACGAGAAAGTTTTCTCCAAAGATGAAAATGCTTGCGAAGCCCATTCCCAAGAAAATATTTCTCGTGATTCTGATGGCAGATTCATTGTTGCAATCCCATTCAAGAGACCCGTCGAGGTTTTAGGTGATTCATTTCAGACTGCACAGAAAAGATTTCTTTCCCTGGAGAGAAGACTTCAATTAAATCCCGATTTGTTAAACCGTTACTGCAGCGTCATGAAAGAATACGAGGAGCTAGGGCACATGTCGGTTGCCACTCCCACTTTGTCAGAAGTTTCCTGTTGCCTTCACCATGGAGTACTCAAAGAAGAAAGCATTACCACGAAATTACGTGTAGGTTTCAATGGCTCCGCGGTTACCACTTCCGGGCATTCACTGGATAGTATACAGATGGTCCGTCCGACAGGACTTGTTTTCCTTCTTATTCGTTTCCGAAAATATCTCTATGCCATTTGCGCCGACATCGAGAAGATGTACCGGCAAGTTCAGGTTAAACCTAGCCCAAGGTCCTTTCAGCGAATTTTATGGCGATGTTCTCCTACAGAACCCATTCAAACGTATAACGTTAATACCGTTACCTATGGTACGGCAACTGCTTCGTTCCTTGCCATTGGTTGCCTTGTTCAGATAGGCATTTACTGTGAAAGCTCTTCTCCGGAAATCTCAAAAGTAATAAAGGAGGATTTCTATGTAGACGATCTGCTCGCAGGTGCAAACACGCTAGTTAAAGCACGTCAAATTTGTAATGATCTGAATACCGTTCTGAAATCAGGTTGTTTCAAACTACGCAAATGGATCTCAAATGATCCAGAAGTCCTTGTCGACATTCCCATGCCTGATACTGGTGTCCTTGAGTTCGGAACTCATGAACACACAAGCAAGTTAGGTTTAGTGTGGTCTTTTCAAAGTGACTGTCGGATATATTCAACTTCCAGTTCATCTTCTAGAAAAACTGCTAAACGATCTATGCTTTCTGAAATTTCTCAGATTTTCGACCCACTAGGGCTTCTTAGTCCGTGTACTATTGGTGTCAAAATCCTTCTCCAACAGTTATGGATGGAGGAGTTATCTTGGGATGATCCAGTTCCAAACAACATAGAAAAAAATGGTCTGAATACCGAGGTGAGCTCTTCGTTCTTAAGGAATTAAAGGTCCCTCCCCATGTTCTTTGCAAGGATCCTACCGTTATACAGCTACATGGGTTTAGTGATGCTTCCACTCTTGCATATGGAGCATGCATTTACATGCGCTCAATCGACACGCACAACAAGGTACCTGTGAAGTTTCTCTGTGCAAAATCCAAAGTTGCACCTTTGAAACCAATAACAATCCAAGCTCTGCGGAGCCACCCTCCTTGCTAAACTCGCTGAACAAGTTGCGAAAGCATTAAATTTGTCAATTTCCCACTGCTTTATGTGGACCGATTCCACTATCGTACTCGGATGATTGAAAACCGATGCGAACTTGCTCAAGACATTTGTTTGCAATCGAGTTGCTGATGTGCAACAACTCACTTCTCATGCAAGATGGAGACATGTTCCTACCAAGTATAACCGAGCAGATCTTCTTTCAAGGGGAGTTCATTCTGAAACGTTACAAAATTCTGCCCTTTGGTGGAACGGCCCTTCGTGGCTATTTGAAGATGAATCTTCATGGCCCAAACCTGACCCTACGAGCCAATCTCTGTCGGAGGTAAAGAAGGGAGTGCAGTGTCTGGCCATTACTGCGCCAGACCCTTTCCCAATTTCCAATTTTTAAAGTGACGCGACTAGAAAGAGTCATTGCTTATTGCTAACGCTTTAAGAGGAATTGTTCACCTAACAAAAACGAACAGTTAACTGGACCTCTTTTTCCTAAGGAACTTCAAAATTCCCTAATTTCTTTGGTCAAAATCGCACAATGGGATTCCTTCCCTGAAGCGTTAAAGTGCCTCCGCAAAGGTATCAACCTAAAACCCATTTACTTCAATGAAGGGTTTAAACCCGTTTCTCGACGAACAAGAAATAATTCGTGTCGGAGAAAGACTATACAATTCACAGTTCTCCGTTGACAAAAAATACCCAATCTTAATTTCCGGGAACATCATCTAGCCAAATTAATCGTCTCACTTGAGCACCTCAGATTACTTCATGCCGGCCCTAAATTACTACTCTCTTCCCTGAGAGAGAAATTTTGGATAATTTCCGAAAGAAACCTTGTCAAACAAATCGTACATAAATGTGTAAGATGTTTCCGATTTTCTCCGAAGATAGTAGAACCGATCATGGGAAATTTACCCCTTGCTCGTGTTCAACCTGCGCCTCCTTTTCATGTGACAGGAGTCGACTACGCAGGCCCTTTGAACATCAAGAATCGAAAAGGCCGTGGGTGTAAAATCATAAAGTCCTACTTATGCCTGTTCATCTGTTTTTCGACCAGGGCAGTACACCTTGAACTAGTAACTGACTTGTCCACCGAAACGTTCCTACTTGCTTTCAGACGTTTTGTCGCTCCTAGAGGCAAGCCACTCCATGTCTACTCTGATAACGGATCCAACTTCGTTGGTTGGGAAGCCTTTGACAGCGTTACCAGATCCACACGTCACTAGCATACCTGAGTCACGCCTGTCATCATTCCAACGAATACAGCAGCTCCACTAACACACGTGGAAGAGATGGAGTAAAGAATGCGTATCAGAGTTGCAGCAACGTGCTAAATGGCACTCCCACCGTTCCGAGCTACGCATCGGAACCCGCGTCCTGGTGAAGGAAGAGAACCTGCCACCACTACGTTGGAAACTAGGTTGTGTGTTCGAACTTTATCCTGGCAGCGACGGAGTTAACCGCGTAGCTTCCATTCGCACCGCCCATGGCAACATCCGTAGATTTTTCGCCAAACCGTGCCGTCTACCCATCGAAACAGCTATGTAGTGAGTGCAATGCAATGTTTTAACATTTTGTGCAAATGAGCACTAATAACATTTTTGTTTTCTTGTTCCGAACTGATGCAATATGTTCTTGATATATCTTATGTTTTGTTGAAAGTTAGTACTTTCAAGGCCGGGGGCATGTTGAGACTTGCTTAATTTTTATTTTGTGTCAATGGTTTTGTCGTGTGCGACAGCCCGCGTCGCTATCGCACTAAGCAGTCTTCAGTAATGCATAGAACTGTTCTCTTGCAAAGCTGAATTCACTTGGCGCTCCTTACCAACATTAAAGTTTTTATAGCCAAGAACTTAAGATATTTTTTTGTGTGTATCAATCAATCAATCAACCAAGATGCAGTCTACTACCAGCTTAGGTACAGGGAGTGCCTAAACAAAGAGTGTCTTATAAATTTGGTAAATCGTTATCCAGACACTGTTTGTAAAGATTGCCTACTGATATGTTAGACAAAAAGTGGGTTCCCATCAGCTCATCACCAACAATACCAACCCATACGTTGACACTGAGCGGCTGTTGGTGCCGACTTTTTATAAAACGATGAGGACTTTCTTACCTTCCATAGATGGTTATTATGGCATTTCTGTCGAAACCGACGTCATCAGTACATAGCACCTAATTAATGAAATTAGGATCCACAGCATTTTTCAGTGCAAACTAATGGCAAAAACCAAGTCTTGGCGCATAATTAACCGGAGTGAGGCTTTGCACTTGCTGAAGATGGTAAGCATGCCGAAGTTGTTATTTCAAGACACCCCACATTAATGAGTGAAAAAAATTTTTTTTTATTTACTCCCCTTGTGTCTACAGAAGGATTCACGACTCACGTCGACACGATCCAACATTTCTTCCTCAACATGAGCTGTTAAAGTTGTTCTAGGCCTAACCCTATTACTCCACCGCGATTGTTCTTCTCTGTCGAAGACGACAGCCAATGGACACGTAAAGGTTTGTGTTTCGTTGCCTTCGATTGCACATCCATACATTAAATGCATATCGATTAATTCTGCGTTTTTACGCCGATTCATGATTTTAAAACTAACAAGTACCAATACAAAATTAAGATACATAAGTACACAACTGTAAATTATGACAGTAACTAAAGAATAGTAAGAATCACCAAATAAATATCATGGCCCCAGAATAGTTCATAAAAATTTTAGCCAAAAATTTATTTTTCAAGCGAAATAGCATTCAAATCCGAAAAGGTCTGTTTTCTGACATGGTATTTTTTTCTTGGCTTAGTGTGTATAGTCCAAATATTATTTATGAAACACTTTGTATTAGATATACTCAGCTTGCAATTGGAGCTATAAAAATCAATGTATCACTGTTTGTATAATTTTCTTATTATTGCGTTGTACTCCTATAAATAGTGGTTCATCCTATATTGCCTTGCAAATTTTTGCTAATTTTGCAAAGTTAGCCATTAACTAAGAAAAGCAAGAATGGAAATATAAAATATATACAGCCATCCCATCGGCGCGTGGATGGAAAATAGCTCCTCACTCAGCCACATATTAAAATTCTGTTTTCGCCAGACAATAGGTACACCCCATTTTTAAAAATATTATTTTGTCTCTACAACGTGTTTACATACATAGTGTTAATTAAACCTGGAACAAATAGAACATCTAGTATATTATGGCATTTTTGAAAAGTTATTTCAGTGCAAATCAAATTAATATAAAATTATATGAGGCTATTTTCAACTGTTCTCCCCTCTGGATGTAATTAATTTCCAAAACGTGGTCAAATTCAGGTGCTTATAGTGGCCAACCTATGTAAGATATTGGTATCGGGTTTACACAGAAAACGAGCAATTTTAATGCAGATTCCACATAAGCGTAGCAAAATTGTTGTGATATCGGTTTTTTTTTTACAGGATTATGGAAAGTACAAGTGATGAGAAAAAGAGCTTTAAAGTTTTTATTGTTATTGAACTAATTTTAATATAGAAAGTTTTGTTCTATTTATGGTACCCATCGTATTTTCTGTTAACACCTAAAAGTTTTAGAATAAATAAATTATAAATGTTAAAAATTGATACAACACGTATAATAGCAATTTTCAGAGAGTACATTAATTCAAAGTAACACAAACGAAATGAGATACAAAGCTATAGATAATATTAAATTGATGTTTAATGGACAGGAAATCTTAAATGAATATAAAGAAATATTCGAAAAGTTTGGACTTTAAAAACGACAATGAAGGCTTACATAAATTGTTCAAAAACATTCCCACCTTCTTGTCTTATAAAATCTTCTTTAAAACTGTTTAATAGCTGATGTATTAAATTGGTACTAAATGTTAACCTCATCTCTAAAAACTGTTCTGATGCAATTTTTTATGTCCTCTACAGTTGTTGGCACTACTTGATGCACTTCCTACTTTGTATGTCCCCACAGGAAAAAGTCTACTGGTGTTAGATCTGGCGATCTTACAAGACGTAAAATACTATCTCCTCGACCTATCTATAGGCTTCCTAGCCAGTCGTTTAAATATTACTTTACGTTTTGGTAGAAATGAGCAGGTACACCATCATGTTGTAAATACGTTAACCGACGTATTTCAAGATTAATCTCGCAAATCATTCTCTCGAAATCTGCGGTATCCATGTCTATAAAGGTAGCAAAAACTTTTTGAGGACCATTTCTAATAATCCAACTAGAAAACGTGCATCTTAAAATATGTGTTCATATTCATTATTTTTTGCTCTGTTTCAACATAACATACGATGCGTGCCACAAATGGTATATTAATATTTAAATATTAAAATCAGTTCAATAAAAATATAAATCTCTGTAACTTTTCTCTCATCTGCTTCACGAGTTTAGTAGCATATAAAATGTTATAATCATTTTCATCTCCCGACACCAAAATATACAGGGTGCTGAATTTTCAAAATATAAGTCTTCTCGTAGTTTTGCACAAGTTAAAAAACCCTGTACATAACAAAACAAACAGCAGTTTTACCACAAATATATGGAATATACACTAAAATTATTTTTTCTGTGAGAACCCGGTACCAATATCTTAAACAGGTTGACTACTTCAAGCATTTGAAGTTGAACACTTTTTGGTAATTAACTCCCTCTAGCGGAAGAACGGTTGAAAATGGCCTAATACGGTTTTACATCAATTTGATCAGCGCTGAAGTGACTTTTCAAGAATGACATAACATACTGCGTGTACACTACACTTTGTAAGTGAACAATTTTTATTAAAAAAAATGTTTTTTAATGTGCATCTGTCATCTGGCGAAAACCGAATCTTAATATGTTGCCTGAGGGAAGAAGTATCTTCCGTCCACACACCGATGGGACAGTTTATATACTTCAAAACTTAAGAAAAGGCGTCATTATTGCAAATACAGTGGTATATCGACAAACTGCGTGGTTAAAGTTTACTTTATTTGAAACAGCGCATTATTATCTACTTTAAAAATGTCAAAATTTATCATAATTATTTTAATATCACATGCAAATTTTAACTTACCCAACATTATAGCCAACGGGTATATAATTATATTGGCAACGGTTTCGATATCATATTTAAACATTTCTAGAACATCCAATAAACAGTATAAGAAATTAAAAATACCCACGAACATATATGAGTAAATTTTATAGGCTGCGCTTTCGTCACCCTCCAAAGAAACTCCGAATAATTTTAACAGAATCCGTTGTTTCCTAAAATAGTCTCCCTTCCTGCCTTGTGAGCAGCCCGAAGTTGTTGAGGCATCCATTCTGAATGAAATGATATTCAACACTGAAAAGTCCCATCGAATTAAAACAGTAAGGATGATTGATGAGCAGAAGCTTACTACGCCCAATATTTATAATACGTGGCGGTATCGACTTTCGTTTTCTGTAAATTAAATAGTGGGATATAAAATGTGAAATATATATTGGGTACTATTCTCCTAGTATCTAAGGATCAGTAAATATCGGAGCTTAAATTATTTTGAACGATACCGTTATCTTTAATTGACCATTAGGTATACAGCACGCAAATATTGAATGAATATAAAATATCAGCCACATGTTTTCAACACGTACCTAATAGGCATTTTGTCAAATCGATCAGATAAAAATAACAGTAATGCTAGTACTATACAGGGTTTCTAATGTCGTTCAAAAAAATTTCTTATCGGGTGTAGCTGAGGCTCATGTCACCTAGTAATTTTTTTAGGTACCATTACGTAGGTATGAGTCTTCGAAATTTTTTACATCGCTTCACTAAAATGTAAGAACTTCTTTGTTTACTCTTCCATTGTGATAAACTTAGTTGCGTTGGAAAGCTAACAGTCCAAGCTTAACTTCCCATCAAGACAAATGTAGAATTAAGTGCAAAACATGGATGACTTCTGACCCAGAAATAAAAAGTTGGTTAAAAAAGTGTATCAAATAGTGAAGTATCTTGATAACGAGATTGTTACTTTTACAGCTTCTGAGCTAGTATTCGGTTTTATATAAAAATAGGTTTATAATGTTTTACGAAAATTTAATATTTATACAGTTACCCAACAGAGTTGCGAATAGAAATGACAATTTAAACGCGTTCGTACACCTAATTTACAAATTTTTAAACCAATATTTTTACTTCTGCGCCCTATTGCATCCACTTTTCACAGTCAGTTTACACTTTTCTTCACTGGAAATTAAGGGTGGACTGTTAGCTTTCCAACACGATGGAGTTTAACAGAATGGGGAACATGCAAAAAATTATTGCATTTTTTTAATTGATGTAAGAAAACTTTCAAACCTCATATTTCTGTAATGGCGCCGAATCTGAAAAAATGACTAGGTGATTTAGGGGTTAAATATCTTCAGCTATACGAGTTTAAAGTTTTACGCACATGTTTAGAATTGCCCGAAATATTATGTCATGTTACAATTCTCAATAGACACAGTATTCGATGTCCTAAATCTGCATTAAATATTTTTAAATTTGGGTTTGGACAAATATCATTTGGTATCTAAATTCAGACGACTTAACTGATATTATACCACTAATTTAACTATTTTTAAATTAGTATGTAATGAAAAAATCTACATTTCCCCCACTACAAGTTGCTGTGGCAGAATTTTTTAAATGATTTTTGATGTTATCATAGCATAGCAATAGGCACTTGACTGCTCCGGAGCACTTGTAATGTTATGATAAGCCAGAGAACAGTTCGAAGGCGCCTGATGGAAGTTGGTTTTAATTGGTAATAGGAAAGCAGAGCACAGTCCCCAATTTCTTCTAATGCATGAAATATATCAATTACACTTTACTCGAGATCACGTAAATAGGGCATGACATCTGAAGTCGCATAACCTTTACAAATGAATCTCGTTTCACTGTGGATTCACCTGATAGACGCCTTCAGGTCTGGCGAAGAGCGAGCGAACGCTATTCGGATTGCGCGTTGGTAAACAGGGAAATCATTCCCCCTCAGCCCCACATGCGAGTATAATTAGTGTCCAGTCTTCCGCGTATAAGTCAGTCGATGCATCCTGGAATTGATGTTGCAGTCATAACAATAATAATAATAATTCGACGTAGTCTCATTTTCGATGCCACCTCTGCCAACTGACTACCTCCCCAATGATGCACCTCTTGAAAGTTCACTTCCCCGGCTCAACGGCTGAAAACGAGGAGGCTCCACCGGTAAGGGCTCCCCACATTGGCGGCAACCCAATGGATTGGGAGATTGCCTCGAAAGTGGTAAGTCACGAAAAATTCAGATCGGCCGTTGCTTCATTTGATCCATATAAAACTCCTGGGAATGATAGCAATTTTTCCGGCTCTTCTCCTAGAGGGGCTGGACCTGCTTATCAAACCTCTATATCACATATTCAGAACCAGCCTTTCCTCCGGGTACGTACCAGCCGGTCGATCTGTCCATACCTCGGCCAAATCTTTCAGACCTTTCAGCCTAACCTCTTTCCTACTTAAAACGGTCGAGAGGTTGGTAGATCGGTACAAAAGGGATGGCGCACTGATTGTATCGCCATTACACCCTCAACAATATGCGTACCAGATGGGCAAATCTGTGGAATCGGCCCTTCACCAAATCGTCCTCAGAGTCGAGAAGGCGCTTAACCACAGAGAAATGGCCGCTGGCACTTTCTTAGATATCGAAGGCGCTTTTGACAATACGGTCTTCGAATCTATATGCACTGCCGCTACAAACCACCGAATCGAGCTATCTATCGTTCGATGGATAAGAGCAATGCTAGAATACCGCAAAGCGATTGCCACTCTCAATGACAGTACCGTAAGGGTGACCGTCAGGCGGGTGTGTTCGCAGGGAGGACTACTCTCATGTGGTCCCTCGTCGTAGATGGGGTCCTGCGGGAACTCAACGAAGCTGGCATCTATACGCAAGGCTATGCACATGACCTTGCCATCCTAGCTATAGGAAAATTTACAAACACACTCTGTGGGGTAACCCAGAATGCCCTCAGAATTGTGGAAACATGGTGCAGAAGGCACAACTTGGCGGTTAACCCTAACAAAACCGAACTAATACTCTTCACGAGGAGAAGAAGGATTGTGGGATTTCAAGAACCACAACTATTTGGCACTTCTCTGAGGGCCGCCGGGAAGGTTAAGTATCTAGGAGTAATCCTGGATGCTAAACTCACCTAGAGGGAGCACTCAGAAAGACAAATACAAAGAGCAACTGCCTCCTTCTGGATGTGCAGACGCACCTTTGGGAAAACTTAGAGTCTAAAACCGAATGTCATCATGTGGATGTACACGGCGGTAATAAGGTCCCTACT
This sequence comes from Limonius californicus, assembly GCA_014611495.1. NCBI lineage: Eukaryota > Metazoa > Arthropoda > Insecta > Coleoptera > Elateridae > Limonius > Limonius californicus. The sequence goes on along the minus strand of JABXWE010021844.1, from coordinate 21,499 downwards.
CACCTATGCGGCCTTGGTGTGGTGGCCTTCTACTACCACATTAAGCACAAGAAAACGTCTTGATCAACTCCAACGACTAGCGTGTTTAGGAGTAACAGGAGCAATGCGAACTGACCCAGTTCGACTCTGCAGGCACTTCTCGGGCTTGCGCCCCTTCACATAGTGATTAAGGCTGACGCTAGGAAGGCAGCTTCCAGGCTCAAGTGTGCTGGGCAGTGGTCAAATGCTGGGATACCACTGGGGCACATGAGGGTCCTGCCGAGGTTGGCGGAGACCCATGTCATCTGTAACGTGTATTTCGACGCACCGTGTATATTGCTGAGGTTGTTTCAAATTTAGGCAGGTGGATAGTGTGCTTCGGTTTTCGATTCAACTTTTGGTTTTCGCGCATGATTAGTTTCAATGTCAAGTGGAGTTTAGATTTCTCGAGCCCGGCAGAAGTATTCTATTACCTGACAAGTGTGTAGCTTGATTTTCATCGCGGTCTATTTCGATCGAAGGATTTATTCCTAATTTTGTTGAAAAGTTCAAGTTTTAGGGAAATCTTAACCTTGTGGTGCTAGTGAGATTTTCCCTGGGCTTTTAACCAATTTATTACACCCTTGAAGAGGTTTTTCTTTTTGCCGATTAACATCTTTGGTAAGCTTAGAAGTTTGATTCTAAATTTTTTTTGCTTTATTAAGTCTCTTGAATTATTTAGGCAAATTTAGAGCTGCTAAGGAATTTAGGAGCTACTGAAAATTTATACCGGATCAGAGAATAAGCCGGAGAGCGAATCCAGAAGAGTTCGAATCGATCATATGCCACAGAAAAATTTGCAAGGCCAACATCTAAACGTGCAGGTGTGGACGCCAAGTGTTAAGTCAGGTGGTGCATGCTGTACTTGAAATATCAACCAAAAGGTCGGTCTAAAAATATTCTTGTAAATTTTAAACATTGAGGCGATAAATTACATACTCAAGGACTACGAAGATCACCCGGTGGAATCCCATTTATAACTATTTAAATGTGCAGACTTTAATTGTTCAACGTATATATATAGTATATATAATTCTACGATCATTTGGTACTATAAACCTAACATTGGATACAGTTACAAAATTTTGTAAACGGTCCGCATATTTCGTGGTTCTGATTTAATTCTTATTGACGCATATATTCATTAAGGGAGGATATTGCGTGAACTTATTATTTTTTTGTCGAAGCGCTTATACCTCAATAACAGGTGGTTAATCTTAGTTTACATAATCGAGATCTCGTTTATCGTGAATTAGGCGTGTTATGTATTGATTTATTATTTTGCGAAGCTATTTAAGGCTTCTAGTTAATTTCAATTCTTATTGACGCATTATCGCTTTCCCCAGGATTTAATTTTATTCATTTCACGAACAATTAAATCAGACAGGGACGTTTGTGGTCTGTTTGTTATCTACAAGATAGTTATACTTTATACTTGTGACCAAATTGGGGTCAATATATTTTTGAGGGATACAGACTGAATTTATTGTAATTTGATTTCCAGTTATTTGATTATACTCGAGAATTATGTCAAGCATTTGTGTTTCATTGTGTCTTATAGTTTTATATGAAAGACGTTAGTGTTATCAGCAAGGTAAGTTCGTTTTCTCTGGGGGATTCCTGTTTATCTACGTCATCTTCGAGACCAAGGGTTTATTTTTTAAACAGGTGGCGCCTAGGCTTACATCGAACCACCCTTCTTCGACTGTAGCTGGTCGAACCCTTGTCCTTGATACCTGGATCTTGCTTAGAAATTGATACTTCGTTTTTTTTTGTTGTACAAAACATTGTTGCCGCCGTCTTATAACTAGGCGTCACACATCTTCAATATGAGAAGTGACCGTATGCTCACCAGATACTTCTTCAACACACCTTACAAAATCGTCCTTCCCGCTAAGGAAGACTGGAGCACCCAAAACTGCAACCTTCTGACTACCAAAGGCCCTGTGTGATTCACAGATGGCTCTAGGACCCAAGACGGTACAGGCGCAGGTGTCTATGGCGAATCACCAAGAGTAAAACTTTCGTTCTCTTTCGGCAAGTATGTCACCGTTTTCCAGACCGAAGTATACGCTATACTCGCCTGCACCCATGAAAACCTAGAAAGAGGTTTTGCAAACAAACACATCTACATTTGCTCGGACAGCCAATCAGCTCCCAAGCCCTAAAGTCTTGCAAAGTAACTTCGGAGCTAGTGCTTGAATGTCGCTTGGGTCTGATACGACTCTGTGAACATAACTCAGTAAAACTGCTGTGGGTACCAGGCCACAGCCACATCGATGGTAATGAAGACAGGCAGGGCTCTAATAGGCACCCGTTCGGATCAGAACCAGTTCTCGGAATACCCCAATACAATGCAAAACTAGAAATGAAGAAGTGGGTGAAAACCCAATTCGTTCAGGACTGGTCGTCGCAACAAGGACCTAGGCAGGCTAAACCATTTATCGAAGAGGAACCCCTACCAAAGTTCCAGGAGCTCCTAAAATTTAACAAGAAACAAATCAGGACCCTAACCCTAAGAAGAGACAACACAAAATATTGAAGATGCATTTAAATACGTTAGAATGTCGAGAAAAGTCTTACAATGTTTTCAAAAATGCTAAAACTTAAAATTTGATCATTTTCCTGTTTGTAAGAGTTTTGTCGAAGGGCAGCTTTGTTTCTTTTCTTGTTATCTCAATTCTTGATTCGTTTACTTAGTTTAATGTTAATTAATATATTTTCAGCATTTATATGTTTGATTACACGTTATTCATACGTTAAAACCTAAATTACAAATTAGAAAAAAGTGATGCCATAGTTTTGGCTGTCAGTTATGTACGATAATTTTTGTTAGACGCGGTAATTCTATTTGCTGAATGTGAGAGTTTAAGTTTCATGCATATCGGGTGTCAGTCGAGACCCACTCGCCGGAAGGAAAAAGATAAGTAAAGGCAAACCAAAACATCTAATACCTCTTATTATTACCAAGAGCAAAAAGTTATACGAAACGTTTCTGATTTTAAATGCAACTACACAAACATCGAAAAAAAAATAAATTAGAGCAAACCGTGCATTTAAAAGCATATGTCATAACCAGGGTCCGGATTTATATGTATTCACATATACTTTTTGTTGTTACATAGAACATCAAAATTTGGGATTTTTACGTTTTAGCATAAAATGAGCTACTTTACAAAGTTTTATTTCGCATAGAGCTGCATATTTAGGACGTTTCCCGCATATTCGCATATTTTACATATTTCGTCATATAGTAGCATATTTCGTACTTATTTTCCATATTCCTTACTTTTTCTTAAATTTTAAACTTACGGTTTCAAATTCCTAGAATTTTTAAATGACAAAAATGCTTAAAATGGAATTTTTATTTTCTTATTATTATTCTTAGAATCGTTTAACAAGAAAGGTTTAAATATCTTTTTATATATCGTTACAATAATAATTAATAAAATTTCTGAATGCAGTGAGCAGTTAGTGAAACCTTATTCAACATTGTAAGTCGGTGACCAGAAGCAGTGCAGTCATTAATAGTGTAGATTGTTTTTCAAAGTGTCAATTAAAAGATAAAATTGTGTTTATCTACGTTGAGAATAATGCCAAAATCAAGTTCTTCAAAATCTTCCCTTATAAAAAAGTAGATTAAAGTTTCCCAGCATTTATCTACCGATTGGAAGATAGTTTACTGCAACGCGTGTTCAAAAAAGGCGAATACAATATTTTAATGCAATTGTTCTAAAATAAAGTAATTGACAGATTACTTGCAATCAAAAGTATCAAATTGATCCGCACATCAGCACTAATGTTCACAAAGAAAATGAAAAGGGGGTTAACGGGAAAGCGGAACAGTCTTTTATTTTCGATGCGACTGCTGGAAGTTCAAGTAAAAAGGCTTTTGTAAATTACAACCAGTTTTATTTTGATCTCTGCAAGAGTATGGCGCAAGCAAATATACCCTGGATTAAACTATAAGTAACTTTTCGTCAATTTTTAGAGAAATACTGTAATCGCCACATTCCGAATGCATCAACATTACGTTAGAAAACTGTTACGAAGAGAGAATGCATGAAGTAAATGAAAAATTTGCTTCCCAAAATATATGGATTGCCGTTGATGAGACAGCAGATGTCTGCGGACGAAACGTTGTAAATATGATTGTCGGCGTGTTAAGTGACACGGAGCTTTTGATACCTTACCTGATTTAAACGAACGCAGTAGAAAAATCACGCCATTGTTGCCCGGTTGGTTAATGAAGGTGTAACATATCTTTATGCACATACATATAAGATTAAAGCAGGATAGGCTTCGAAAATATTTTACCCTGATTTGATTCATAGGACTTGCATGGTTCCCGCTTTACACAGAATAGCAGAATTGGTTTTAACAGAATATCCCCTGGTCAACAAACTGAGTAATAATGGAAAAGGTATTTTTGAAAGCTCCACTCCGAGTGCAAAGATACAGCGAAGTCGCTCCTGAATTGCCATTACCACCACAACCCAAATTACTAGATGAGAAACTTGGATATTGAAGCTGTGATATTTGATTGTAAAAATTTTAGTAAACTAAAGGAAATATATCAAAAAATTGTTGATAATTCTAAAGCCGTTTTGGAGTGTAAGACGTATGTAGCAGATTAGAAGATCGATCAACAATTAGCTTTTATTAAAACACATTTTTCAATTTTAGTAACTTCAATAAAAGATTTGGAAAATACGTAGGTCCCTCTAACCAAGTCCATGGAAACCATACATACAGTTATCGATAGCTTGCAAACGGTTCCGAGAACCATCGGAAAACCCATTATTTCCAAGGTAGACGTTATTCTGAAAAAAAAACTCGGGCTACAACACACTCTACAGAATAAGCAAGCTTTGAATAGACGAAAATGTGGAAAACGTAGAAAACGTAAGAGTCTTTCAACCCGTCAAATTTAACCTGCATGAAATATGCTCCAATAACTTCATGTAATGTTGAACACTCGTTTTATATGTACAGACAAATTTTAACTTCAGAGAGATACAATTTTATAATGGAAAACGTAGATAAAATAATGTTTCTTTACTGTAACGCGGAAAAATAAATCATAATATTTTTTATTATTATTTTGTGATATAATGATTTGTTCATATTTACAATTAATTTTTAATATATATGTAATTCTTAATTCAAGATTTCCATTTAAAAAAATTACTAAAATAAACATTACAAAGTGATTTCTAAAATTTTCTACATCGTGTTTGGTATGCTCAGTATTTTACATATTTTTTAAATTTTTACCGCATATTTTTAGTTCTTGGCGCATATTTTATATATGTTCACATATGTTACAGCATATTATAGCAGATTATTAGCGCACAAAATGCATATATAGGAACTTTTTAGCGCATATAAATCCGGACCCTGGTTATTACCAATATCTCGGAAACCGCCGTTTGAATTTTATTTTGACTTCATTTATAAGTGTACCCAATCAAATCCAATAACTATTATATGAAGCATTTTTTCATATCTTTTCTAATTACGGAAATACTTCGCAGTAAAAAACATTTTTAGTTTTTTTTATAATTCCTGAGCTCTTCAGAATTTTCTCAACGGAATTTGAATTAGTACTCAAAACCGCACAATTTTCCCATTTCAACAAATCTCTATCTTTAATAATAAGAAAGATACACATGATAGCCTACTCAATCTGGGACACACTGTATACGTAAAACGGAAATATAAATAGAAAATAGAGGTCAGTTATACATTACAAAAACACTTAAGCATCATTAAATGGTGTAAAAAGCATTAGCGCGAATACTCTTTTCTCCTGTTTCCAATTTAACCCTTTACGTTCTCATTACATGCGAGTATTGGATAAGAAACTCAAGTGCTGTTCCTATTCTTGGGTTACTTTTCACGTTTGGCCTAGATGCCAATACTAGAACCGCATACCTCCCTTGTATATAAAAGTACACAACAAATCGTATATTTTTACATATTCTTCTAACAAAAACTAATACCAGGCACATACTATTCAAAACTTGAAGGATTTTGGAAATTGAAAAACGTTTGCTGCTTAATTTAACATATATTTGTACATATATATTATAGAGTGTTACAAAGCCAGATGTGCAATCACAATTGGAACTTCAAACTGAACTCTACAATAATTTTGCATTACAATATACATGCTTAACAAATATGGATTGATTATTGACGTATCAGCATCGTTCTACAAGTGGCGTCTATTTGATTGCCGTTGCCATTCAGACATACATTTTTTTGCCCATACGAAGAATATTCACAGTACAGGTAAGGATATTCCGGATACGGGCACGAACAGTATAAGTTTGGCGGTGTATTTGGACACCTGCCGGATACCACCGTATCTTTAACAGAACTCGATACCACCGACAACAACATAGCGCAAAACACGAAGTAAACCGCTTTCTCCATTACTGGATGTAACTGCACACCGTCTATACAAGCGCTGTATTTATATTTGGTTGATAAGTCTAGCTGTTTTGACATTTTATTTTATTCACCAAGTGGGTGTTTTTATATTCTATTGTTGCAAGAAATATTTGATACCCTAAATTTGTCAGGCATCACAAAATTTCAATAAATTGGGCAACCATTTTCTAACGATTTAATAGCCCCTTGTATGTAGTGTTACAAATTTTATACAAAGACTGACTTTGAAATGTTATACCTATTGTTTTATTAATTTTACGTGTGCGATGTGTCTCTTAATAAAACTTCGCCTTTAATTTATAAAATAATTAAGAAACCTAATATAAATTAAGTGACATTACAGAATGAGTGTCTCATTAGTCTGATAGTTGGAGCGAGAAGATCTGCGCGATAAACCCGTTTTCAATTCCCGACGGGGACAGTTATTTTTTAATTTTTAAATTTAATCTTTATTTTCTTTTAAAGTTAGCGGAACTATTCAATTCGTTTTCACCTAATATTATTTATCTCATAAAATTAATATTATCTTGTCAATATTACAATTTACTTTCGGCTTAGACCGCGTCGTCATTTGGGGACTACACCCAGCATTATCAGGTAAGGCCCGACCTGTAGCTTGTCTGCCTTTACAAGCATTTGCTCTAAAATTTTGAGCAATATTTGTTCGTAGGCCCTGCCTGCCTAAACAGGGCCGTGTGCTTATATTAATTAAACCTTGGGGCGGATAAGGATTTGATGTTAATGTATTTTTTTATTTGCGAGGATAATACTTAATCGGCGCATAAGCTTATCTACCCTCGCTTCTTCGATTGTAGTAAGTGGCGCTCTGGCGTCCGAGTTATACCATTCCTCCACCTACAATGGAACAACCGCCCATACTACGAGGTCATCATTAATGATCCGCGATGTAGGAAGGGTCCTCCAGCAAAGGAATTTCCAAGATGTGAGTCACTAAAGATGGCAATTAAACGAACTCTACCATACTGGCAACAAATTATAGTTCCGGAGATCAAGGCTGGAAAATCGAGTTTCGTTTGAGTCGAGCAAGAGTACGGACGTGCTTTTAAGCTCTCCCGGGCAAATGGCTTAGCGAGACGCGCTTAGGAATTGTTTCGGTGTGGAAATTGCTGGGTGAGTGGAGGGAGGGGGTATAAACGATCAAGCAAATCAGCGACCGCCTGCTCTATCGGCTGACCGATCAAAGATGAAAGGTTGCCGGAAAACGGCGGAAAACGGCAAGAACGAGGGAGAGAAAAGATAAGTCACCAACTAGTATAGTACTAGTAGTCTAGTAGTCTAGTAGTCTAGTACCGTAGTCCAGTCGGATCTAGTACATATACGCACGGTGTAGGAAAACATAGGTGGAAAAGTAGGACAGGGAAATCAAAACGAGGGATCTTGTAACAAGTGCATGGTTAGTACAAGACGATAGGCTTCAGGCCCTTCAGGGACGGTTCTTGGAACTGGAACGAGGGTAGACAGCAGGTATATAGATACCCTTGCGGGACGGTAACAGAAGCGAACCGACAAAGGACGTCTCAACTAATAGCCGAATTCTTGGAATGGGACCATAAATTTCAATCGAGGATAATACTATCCGACTGGGGTTGGTAAACGGGTCGATTTTGAAAGCATGCAAGATAGTAAATTTTCTACTGTATTTCATTGTTAGAGAACGGATTTTATGCAAACTGCATATAATGTAATATGTGCATGTCTTACTAAACAATCGATAATGTGGACGAATCATGGCGTTTGGAGTTAATTAACACTAATTAATTGACGCATTTTTTGCATATTTGGGCAGGGTCTGCATATTTAGACGTTTTATGCATGTTTGTGCATAAATTTCATAATTGTGCATACATTTTTTTATTTTTCGGATGGGTTTCCAGTTTTATGTAACAGTGGTTCTGTAACATCATGGTTTGTTTTGCATTTTGTATGAGTAGGGTCGCAGATAGATTATACTAAACGTAATTAATTTTCTCAGAAGTTGATCTAGATAGGGCATTAGTTCATTCAAACATCTCATTATACAGGTTAAGAAACAGTAATTTAAAATATTTTTTACAAAAATATTGTAAATACACCATTGTAGATGATAGCACACTTAGAAAAAGTATGTAGATTCTTGTTATGTTGAAACGTTGTCACAAATTGGGCAAATTATTGGTAGTAATTATATTTACTTTATAGTTGACGAGACTACCGATAGTTGTGGTCGCTATGTTGCTCATTTACTAATTGGAATTCATCACGAAATAGAAAAAGGAATTTCATATTTAATTTACTCGAAATCGCTGAAAAAACCGACAATTTAACAATAACGCGAGTTTCCAAGAAGGGTTTTCCAATTTTTTTCTACCTGAAGTAACCCCTGCCCATAAAATTTTCCTGACGATTACGGATGCTGTCCCTTATATGGTAAAAGCCAGGGGAAACTCAAAAATATTTTACCCGAATTTAATTCATATTACTGTTTGGCACTCGGGCTTAACCGAATAGCTGAAGAAATTAGAAACCAATTTATGCAGATAATTTTCAAGGGAAAAAAATGGCATACACGAAATCAACGATTCGAGTAATATTGCAGTTGAAAATTGCAAAAAGTAATTAAATCATCAAAAGTATCACAACAACTGGCATTCATTAAAGGCAACTACAGTTTTGTGTCAGAGTCAATGACAGAGTTCGAAAAACAAGGAATGACTCTATACGAATCTTTGGAGCTGATAACCCAGTTTGAAAATTCGTGTAAAAATGTAAAAGGTGAAATTGGGGCAATTATTTGGAAAAATTTAATTCGGTAATGAAAGGGAATTCTGGTTATGCTGTTATAAAAGACATAAATAGAGCTCTCAATGGCGAATTTGTTGAAGAATTAAATTTACATCCTTATATAATTTCAAAATTTGCAAATGCCCCATGCACGACGGTAGATGTTGAACGATCGTTTTAAATTTACAAATGCATGTTTATCGATAGAGGACATAAACTTCTTGAAAATTTTGAAAAACATAGTTGTAACTCGACTTAAAGAATTGGAAATCGCAATAACGAAGCAACGCAAAGATAAGAGATTGAAGAATATTATCGGTAAGAAAAAGACTGAAACAAATACAACGACTACTTCCAAAATTGCTTCGAAAACTGCTTCGAAAACAGCTTCAAATGCAGCCCCGACCATTGTACGAGAAACTGCGCCCAAGATGCCTCGACACCATATACGCGATATAATTAGAGACGAAGATGACTATTTCGGTGGAGAGCAAATTACCACTGGTAAACAATATGAAGTACAAGGTATCTCGACCGTATATAGAGGGCTGTGTTATTTTTGTGTGCAAAATATTTATGGTACAAATCTTGGAATAAAATGTCGAAGATGTACCAGAGCGTATCATATCATTTGCCCGAAGAATAAAAAAAATGTTCGAAATCAATTTTGAATGTATCACATGCAAAAAAAAATCGATTTAAACATGTTTGTTCCATATTTCTATTTTCAAGTACCTGTTTTCTATGTATCTGCTCAGTTTTTCTACACATTTTAAGAATTTTTATATATTTTTCATTGATAATGCAAAAACTAGCAATTTGAATTTGTTCAAATGTTTATTTTCATATTTTTGATAAGATTATTTGTTTGTTATACTTACAGTTTAGTTCAATGTTCCTTTACTTGTAGTATTACCTTTTTTTTAAATAAAACATGTTTGATATTGCTTATCGTTCATTTCAAAATTGAAACCCGGTATTACATTTTTGGCATAATTTACGCAAGAGGTGCCAATGAAACACTCAAGCCCAATGCCAATAATGTCAATCAACTGTTCAATCTCCTATGCCAATCATTGGCTACACTGCCAATCAGTGGTTCAATTGTTATGCCAATCATTGGCTATACTACCAATAGCTGGCACAAGTGCAATCCTTTACTTTTATTTTTTTTCACTTATTTTAGGCACTTGTTCAATAAAAACTTGATAGATTTATGATGCCAAGACATTGAGGATCAAATTTAAAAAAAAATCAATTTTCTAAATTTTCTACCACTAATACTAATGATCTACTGAGCGTTTGAAGGTGAAAAACCTCTTAACGTGCCAATCAGCGGGTGTTTTACCCTATCTCCTTCCATGGTAACGTTTATTTCATTTTTATTAGAAAGATGCCAAATACTGGAATCTATAGACAGCAAGTCTACCAATCAAATAAAAAACTTTCATGAATCGAATTTTCGTAAATTTTATGAAAATAAATCCCATTCTCGCGTATCAACAAATACAATATTTTGCATTTTATGTAAAGGCGATCAAATGATCTATTATTGCAAATTATTTCTCAACTTTGACATTCATAAGAGAAAAAATGAAATTAAAAATCTAAAGGCTTGTACTAATTGTTTACAGCAAGGGCATAAGAGTTATAATTGTACAGCCAAGGTTTGTCGTATTTGTCATAAAAAACATAATTCGGTTTTACACACTGATAAGCAACCCACACAAGGGGAATATGATAGGATGTAACAAATAAATGCAGATGCTACTTCTTTACAGGTTAATAATAATTCAGAATAAAACAAAACAGGCAACGTGCTTCTAAACGTTAACCTATCTTCAGTATCAGAATCCAATCCCGAAATTTCTTGTTATTCAATCAAGTTAAACACACTTAATAAAAATCTCGATCCCGTATTATCTACACATGCATCTAGTAACAACTTTACAATTTTAACAACAGCCATTGTTTATATCTATGACTATAAAAATAATCCAAGTAAATACAGGGCTTTGTTATATAGTGGTTCAATGTCCCATTTTATAAAATCTAGTTTGTATAATCAATTAAATATCCCCTTTAATCCTATAAATATACCAGTTGTTGGTATTAGTGCCACAACTACAAATATTTCGAAGGCTGTGAAAACTAAAATCAAATCAATGAATTCCAATTTTCAAAGGAATTTGCAGTTCCTAGTAATTAATAAAATTACGGATAACATACCTCAGTGTACTTATGATGTTTCAAGGTTAGATATTTCTAATAATGTAACCTTGGCCGATCCAACATTTAACCAAGCATCTGAGATTGACATTTTATTAGGTGGAAACATTTTTTACGATCTGTTATTGGCAGAACAAATTAAACTAAAAAATGAAATCCTATTCTACAAAATACAAGATTAGGTTGGGTTAGGTGGTTCCATTAATAATTTTAGTCAGAAATCCTATTGTAATTTAATAAAAACTACAGCGGTAGATAAACAAGTAGCAGCCATTTGGCTGATTGAAGAATGTCCCACAAGGGAAGTTATGTTTTCAAAGGAAGAATTGGAACATTTCCAAGACACCTTCCAACGTGATGATTCCGGAAAATTTGTTGTTAAGATACCCTTTCGAGACAATTTAGGCGATTCTAGGGAAATGGCGATTCAAAGATTTCATTCTTTAGAGAGGAAGTTCTCGAAAAAGCCTTGTCTTAAAGAAGAATACCTCAAGTTTATGTGAGAGTATTTGGAACTAGGTCACACGTCTTCGATAGAATTGTCGGATGATGTTACAAATCAAGCATTGTATTACTAGCCACCAGTGTGTCTTAAAGAATTCTTAAATGACTACAAAATTACGCGTGGTTTTTGACGCGTCTGCCAAAACCACATCTCAGTTATCACTCAAGGATGTCCTTAAAGTCGGACCATGCATTCAAGAATTTTTATTTTCCATTCTGCTTCGTTTTAGAGTTCATGCTGTTGTTTTTACAGATGTGTTAATGTTCAATTTGAACATAGGGATTTTCAGCTCATCGTTTGGCGTGAACAGTCATCGGACGCTTTAATTCATTATAGATTAAATACCGTAACTTACGGTACTGCTCCGACATCGTTTTTAGCTATAAGATGTCTAAAACAATTAGCTTTGGAAAATACGTCAGTCTTTCCAAACGCTTGTAATTCCATTTTATATGATTGATCTGTTGTCTGGGGAAATGACGCAGAGTCAGCAATTTCATTAATTAAAGATTTAAATCGGATTTTGCATACAGCCGGTTTTAATCTAAGGCAATGGTCTTCAAACCACCCAGAAGTTTTAAATCATCTCAAAGGTACCGATCATTCCAGTACACAGTTGGTTATAAAGGATTGTCAAAGTTCTAAAACGTTAGGCATCCTTTGGAATTCGTCTGAAGATAGGTTTCAATACATTACAAATTTAGACAAACCTAGAGTAGTTACTGACTCAAAGTGAGGGGCTACAACTAGCGTCTGTACCTATAATGGGCGGCTGTTTTCAAACTCACCAACACGCTCGGCAAGCGCGTCGTTTTATTCCGCCAAAAATGCCCAACTCAAATGAAATGTCATATTTTAAAACGTAACTACCGCACGTGAGTAGGCCAACGAGGCCAGAATCTCACACTGATATCAAATCAATTTGTCCCAAGTATTCTGGAGGGGACAAAAGTTTGAGTAAAAGAAGACGAAATATGTAAACGCTTTATATTGCAACATATAGTACACGAACCTTGTTATCACAAGACAAAGTAGAAGAAATAGAGGAGCAAATGAGTCATATAAAGTGGGATATAATCGGGCTTTGTGAAGCAAGGAAAAGAGGTGAGAAGTTAGCAACTCTTAAATCAGGACATGTTTTATATCACAAAAGGGAAGAGGATAGATCAAGTGGTGGAGTTGGTTTCTTTATAAACAGAAAACATGTTGACAATATTATTAAAGTAAAAAGCATATCTCCACGTATAATCTACTTGATACTCAAAATAAGTTCAAAATACCATCTAAAAGTAATTCAAACATATGCTCCCACGATAAACTATGACGACGAAGTTGAAAGATTTTATGAAGACCTCGAAATCGCATTATCCGAAACGCAAACTCACTATACAGTTGTGATGGGCGATTTTAAAGCGAAAGCTGGAAAAAAGAAAGATGAATCAGAGACAATAATAGGAAACTTTGGAGATGGGAAAAGAAATGAACGAGGAGAAATGTTAATAAATTTCTTATTAGAACACAATCTATACTTAATGAACGCCTTCTTCCAAAAAAAAAGAAACATCGAAAATGGACATGGAAAAGCCCTGATGGCAAGACAATGAACGAAATAGATTTTATAGCAACTGACAAAAGGCAAATCATAAAAGATGTAAACGTTCTAAATCAGTTTTCCATAGGAAGCGACCATCGAATGGTGTGAGCCACGGTTATATTAAATATAAAGAAAGAAAGGCTTAAATTGGTCAGAAATCAAAAACCCAAATTATGGAATTGCCCTAAAGACCTGGCAAAATTGAAAAATGCATGGCTATAGATGAAATTAACGACACAATTGTAACAGCAATTGAAAAGCAGAAAAAGAATGTGGCAACAACCTAAAACAAAAAGTCTGTAAGATCAGTGATGACACAAGGCAATTAATGAAAGAAAGAAGAAATTTACTCAGCCAAACGGATAGAGATGAAAACCAATACAGAACCCTCAATAAGTAAATATCAAATGCTATAAGGACAGATACCAGGAAGTATAATACAGACCAAATAAAGCAAACCATAGAAAAGAACAGCAGCTTAAGGTTTTAAAAACAAGACTAGAAAACGGAAGAATGGAAATCTTTAAAATGAAAGATGATAAAGGGCAGTTGCAGTAGCAGCATTTTATCATGAGTTATATAAAAGCAGTAATATCGATGAACAAAAGAGACTATCTCAGGAAAAAGAGATAATAAATCAAGGATCCGAGGACATACCAAAAATCTCTTTAAATGAAATAAGAAATGCATTATCAGAAATGAAAAATAAAATGGCATCGGGAGAAGATGACATAGCAATCGAGGCCGTAAAATTAGGAGGTATACAACTATTTCGAGAATTAAATCGGTTATTCAATATGTGCCTACAAAACTGTAATACCAACTATACATGGAATAACGCCGTTGTAATCCTGATCAAAAAAAAGGGCGACAAAACCGACCCCGAAAACTATAGACCTGTTAGTCTTCTAACGCATTTATATAAGCTTTTTACAAAAATTATAGCAAAGAGGTTAGAGAATAAATTAGACTCATATCAATCTAAGGAGCAAGCTGGGTTTCGACCAAAATATGGCACAAACGACCACCTACAACACTTATAGAAAAATGCGTAGAATATAACAATAGTTCCTACATTTATAGACTTTCGTAAAGCATTTGATACTGTTGAATTTTGGGGCATACTAGCTGCGCTAAATCAATGTCGCATAGATCACAGATACAGAAATCTTATACGATATGTATATATATGACAATGCGACCACAAGTATCAAACTCCATAACAACACAGATAAATTCAGGTTAGAACGAGGAGTGCGGTAAGCAGATACAATCTCTTCCAACTTGTTTATCACTGTATTAGAGTATGTTTTTAAAACAATGTCATGGAACAACAAAGGCATAAATATAGATGGAGAGAAACTTAGTAACTTGAGATTTGCTGATGATATTGTGTTGGTAACGGACAACATTGGGGAAGCACAACAAATGTTAGAAGAAATTAAAATCGCCACAGAGAAGGTTGGTTTAAGGTTAAATTTCAACAAAACAAGATTAATGACGAATCTTGTCCTAAGTTGCATTTGGAAAATTAAAATATGTTTTTAGAAGTGACATCCCTACGTGTTTAAAACGCAAAGTTTACGACCAATGTGTTCTGCCTGTACTGGCTTATGGTGCAGAAACATTAACATTAACAAACCTCTCAGCTAATAAACTAATGGTGGCACAAAGGGCCATGGAAAGAGCAATGCTTGGGGTGAAATTGAGCGACAGACTAACAAACGTTTATATCCGACAGAAAACAGAGGTTTGTGATATACTAAAACGAATAACAACGGCGAAGTGGAAATGGGCAGGGCATACAGCATGATCCAAGGATGGTACCGGACCGGACTAAATGGCAGCAATTAGGGGAGGCCTATGTTCAGCAGTGGACACAGAAAATGGCTGGTTGATGATGCTGATGATGAGAGTAGTTACAAAACGAACTATTCTTTCTGTCATCAGTCAAATTTTTTACCCTTTCGGTCTCGTAGGTCCAGTTGCCATTAAAGCCAAAATGATCGTATAGAAATTGTGGCAAGCTAATATAGACTGGGATGAGGAAATCCCAAACCTTTGCGTTTTTGTCGGTTTCAATTTTTTGATGCATGTAACAACATTCACATTTCAAGACATATTTTTTTACCAAATGCTACTGGAATCGATCTACATTGTTTCTCTGATGCTTGACAAGCATCCTGTAGCTCATGTGTGCATACTCATACCAAGGATTCCACAAGACAGTTTCTTGTCAGATTAGTATGCGCAAAATATACCAATATACCAAGATTAGGGTTATGTGGTTCCATGCTTTCAACAAAACTGTGGAAAACGGTTATTGATTCATTAAAGATTAAGATTAACAACATTTGTTTTTGGTGAGATTCCACGATCTTTGTTGGCTTGGGTTTCAGCAGATCCTAGCAAATTCAAAACCATCGTGTCGCAAAAATTCAGAAATTTTCTAAACCCTCTCAATGGAAATATGTTCCAACAAAGCGCAATCCAGCAGATTATATATCCAGTGGTTTGTATACCAATGAACTTCACAATATGTCTGATTGGTTTAATGGTCCTTCATGGTTATCCCTTGGTATATTGTATTGGCCTTTGGTAGTCAATTCTGACATTCACGATATCCCAGAAATCAAATCAAACGTTTTTCTAACATGTACAGACCTTCAAAATAATATAATTTTAAAATTTTCAACATTTAAAACATTGCAACATGTTACTTATTTATTTCGATTAGTAAATAACTCAAGGTTGCCATTAAAGGGTAGAAATTTAGGCAGTCTTTCGATAACAGAAATTGAAGAAAGCATGCGTGCAATTATAAAATTAGTTCAATCTCAAGCCTTTCCAGCTGAGATAGCTACTGTAAAAAATAAATGTTCAGTTTCAAGAAAGAGCAAATTGATTGCACTTGATCCTTTTTTAGATGAATTCGAAATAATTCGCGTGGGTGGTAGATTGAAACATTCCATGTTAAGTTTTGATAATAAACAACCAATAGTTCTCCCGTCAGAACATCACCGTACGACCCTCTTGATAAGGCATGAACATCACAAGTTTTTGTACGCCGGAACTCAAGCCATTTTATCAAATAGTCGACTAAAGTATTGGCTACTGAGTGGTCGATGTACAGTAAGAAGTGTGTTACGTAAATGTGTTACCTGCTTTCGTACGTCTCATTATAATATTCCATGCGGAATGGGTGATTTACCAGCAACCAGAGTAACACCATCTCGTCCCTTTTCAATAATCAGTGTGGATTATGCTGGTCCTTATTTAATTAAAGATGGTAAAGTACGAAACAGAAAATTAATTAAGGCTTACGTAGTAGTTTTTATTTGTTTATCGTCTAAGGCCGTGCATTTGGAACTTGTAAGTGAGCTAGCTACTGGTGGTTTTCTAAATGCTTTTAAAAGATTTATATCTTTGTTGTATATTCAGATAACGCCACCAATTTTGTAGGCGCAAATAAGACATTTTCGGATGTCGTAAATCAGGTAAAGAGATCTGAATTCAAAGATTATTTGTTAGAAAATATGATAATTTGACATTTTATTCCACCTAGATCATCCCATTGCGGTGGGTTGTGGGAATCCGCGGTTCGCTCGATGAAATATCATTTAAAGAGAATTTTTTCGAATATTAATTTAACTTACGAAGATTATTATTCTATATTTACACAAGTAGAATCTATTTTGAACTCCCGACCTCTCGCTCCTCTCACGGAAGATCCAAACGATCTCGATGTATTGACACCAAGTCATTTATTAATTGGAAATTCGCTGTTGGCTCTACCTGAAGCTCTTGTAACTGCGCAGACTAGCCTTGCTTCCAGTTACAAACACAAGCAATTTTTAGTGGTGGAATTTTGGAATAAATGGAGAAGGGGTTATCTAAGTACTATTCAAACACGCTCCAAATGGCAACGTCAAGAAGTTTAACCGTCGGCCAACTAGTGATTTTACGAGAAGACAATACTCCAAAGCTCTGGAAAATGGGTAGAGTCGTTGAAGTTTCCTGGACAAGACAACATCGTCCGTGTAGTGGCGGTAAAGATACGCGTTGGACTGTTCAAACGTGCTGCCAATAAATTGTGTGTGTTACCGATTAAAACATTAAACTAATGTTCTTAGGTTGAAAGGGCGACGGCTATGTTACGTCCCGATGGTACGCCCATGGTTATGCACTTTTGTGTCGATGCTATTCGGGGTTGTTGGGTTTGAGGTTGAATTTTGCATTGCTTCTTATGTTAACCGTTGATGTGAACGTTTGATTTTTATGTTTGTATACCTTTAAATGCAGTTTATTTTATATTCCACAAGTGTTACTATTTTAACCAGCGAAATGTAATCAAGTGGCTCGTCACACCATAAATAACGCCACGAGATCTCACAATGCCCATGGAAGCCTACTCAATCTGGGACATACTGTATACGTACAACACAAATATAAATCAGACCTTTGGCAATTTTTAAAGTAATCCCTTTTTGTTAATTTATAGGGATTCCTGGAGGTTAGTTTTACATTACAAAAAAACATAAGCGTCATTAAAAGGTGTTTTTTCTTGTTTCCATTTTTAATAAAAAAACACCAGTTCTGTTTCTATTCTTGATTTAAATTTCATGTTTGACCTAGTTGCCAATACCAGAACTACTCTCTTTTATATAAGTACACAGCAAATCGTATATTCTTCTAACACGAAGTAATTTGAGGCATGTACTATTCAAAACTTGAAGGAGTTTTGGAAATTGAAAAACGTTCGCTGCTTAATTTAACATATATTTGCACATATATATTATAGAGTGTTAAAAAGCCAAATGTGTAATCACAACTGGAACTCTAAACTTCACTCTACAATAATTTTGCATTGCCATATACATGCTTAACAAATATGGATTGATTATTGAAGTAGCCACTCCTGTCTACAAGTGGCGTCTATTTGATTGCTGCTGCTATCCAGACATACATTTTTTGTACCAAGCCGAGAATATTCACAGTACAGGTAAGGATAGTCCGGATACGGGCACCAGCAGTATAAGTTTGGCGGTGTATTTGGACACTCACGGGGTGCCAAAACATCTTTAACAGAACTCGATACCACCGACAACAGCATAGCGCAAAACACAAAGTAAACCGCTTTCTCCATTATTGGATGTAACTGCACACCGTTTATACAAGCGCTGTATTTATATTTGGTTGATAAGTCTAGCTGTTTTGACATTTTATTTTATTCACCAAGTGGGTGTTTTTATATTCTATTGTTGCAAGAAATATTTGATACCCTAAATTTGTCAGGCATCACAAAATGTCACTAAATTGGGTAAACATCTTCTGATGATTTATTAGCCCCTTATGTTTGGTGTTACAAATTTTATACAAAAACTGACTGAAATGCTAGCAGTTATACCTACTGTTTTATTAATTTTACGTGTGCGATGTGTCCCTTAATGAAACTTTGCCTTTAATTTATAAAATAATTAAAAAATTCCCGTAGTGTCACTAATATAAGTTAAATGACATTACAGAACGAGTATCTCATTAGTCTGGTAGTTGGAGCGAGATCTGACGCGATAGAACCGGTTTCGATTCCCGACGGGGACAACAATTGTTTCATTTTTAAAGTTTAATCTATTTTCTCTTAATATTAGCGGAACTATTCAATTCGTTTTCACCCAATTTTATTTATCTCATAAAATTAATATTATCTTACCATTTACCGAAGGTTCGTTAAACTCTATTGATAGTAAAAGTTGGCATTAACAAAGAAACTAGAAATCAGATTAGAAAAGGAATTGATAATACCCCTAATCCTAACGATAACTAGAATTCAAAATTTTTTAAAAATCCGTCGTCGGTGGTATCTGTCGCGTCAGATCTCGCTCCAACTATCAGACTAACGAGATACTCGTTCTGTAATGTTATTTAACTTATATTAGTGACACTACGGGAATTTTTTAATTATTTTATAAATTTATAAAATTAATGTCGTAATGATAGCAGTTTACAAAAAACTATCTGAGAGGACAGCATCCGCACAACATTGTTTCCCGCTATGTGAATTCCGAGTAGATGTTTGTTGTTTTATATATAATTTTACGTTAACACCGCACTAATTTAAATTATTTTAGCAGAACTGATTAAACAAACAATTTTTAAAATTGGACATTACATAGGCATGATAGAGTCCCTAAACGAGATACGATTTTGAAATGGTTCCGTAGACTTCGTATGCGTGGCAGTCTTTCTTCAAGATATCCAGAATCTGCTCGTACAGCAAGGACACCGGAAAACATTGAAAGAGTAAGAAATGCAATTGGACAAAGTCCTACGCCTTCCGCTAAAAAGCACGTTTCCGAGAGAAGCTTTCGGCGAATAGCCAAGAAATGCTCAAATGCTGAAGAATGAGAATAAGGCAGCTAGAATCCAATTTTATCAACAATTCCTTGCAATTTTGAATGAAAATCGAAATGTCATTAGCAGATGATAATGAGTGATGAGGCTCATTTCCATGTGGATGGCTACGTAAATAAACAGAACTATAGGTACTGGGTTGCAGAAAACCCACTCCAAATGCATGAGAAGCCCCTTTGTTATGTTATTTTCAAATTCGCTGGTTTATATGAATCAATTTCTTAATTTGTTTGCCGCTTCGTAAGAATTAACAACGCTAATTTAATTGCCGTTTGTATATTGGATACAGTTTTGGTTACATTGCGTCTTTGAAGAATTGAGCATTGTTAAGCTTGTTGGTGTTTTCCGTCTTGAAATAATTTACGACCCAAGGGAGTCCCAGAATTGTTCAAGGTTTTTCTTTGTAAGATATTTTTCACCGTTGTTAAACAGTTTCTTTTGTGTCAAAATTGCAGACTCTTGTTTTCCCGCGCTCGACCTCGGACTGTTCCCATAACTCACGTGTCCCTTATTCTAGAACTTTTCATAATATGTTGAAATATGGGGCAATTTTGGGAGGAGAGTGCAAAAAATTCCCGTTACGTTCTTTAGTGAGTGGGCAGCGAGCATGGGTTTCAGACGCATCTTCATGTAAAGCGGGTTTTATCGCGGCACGTGTTAAACCAAATACCGTACCGAATATTGCTTTAGGCAATTAGTATCTTTTCGACAAAGTTAAGTCGAATCTACATCAGTTTTAACGGTGTAGCCTAAGTTCAGAACAATCAAGTGTGATTGTTTCTCTTCTCGATTTAATCGGATGAAAAGCGTTGGAACCCGTGAAAAAAAGTGATTGTTGGGAATAATCTGCTTAACCAGGAGCGTATCAGCCCACACTTCGCCCCCCCCCTGGTTTCCTGAGGCCTTCTACATTTTTTCCGGACTGGGAAAAACACTCTTTTCTCGTCGGAACCTGCTTTTGGAAATCAACCCTCCTGGAATTGTGCCTGCCTCGCAGCGAAAGTTAAGCTAAAACAGACCAGTTTTTGTGTGTGGTGAAACGAAACTTGCGCGCGACTTAAAAATTTGGCGGAATTAAACTTTGTCTTGTTAAACCAAAAAAAAAGCGACCTTCTGTCGAAAATCTTTTTTTATTTGCACAAATATCTGTAAAAAAGGGAATTTTGTTTATGCTGTATTTTTCCTGTAAACTCTACGCCACTGACCACGCAGAATTAATAGATTTTAAATAACGTGGGCCATGGGCGGCGAGTTCCCTTTTTTTTTTGAACGTTCTAATTATGCTGTTGTAATTTTAGAATTATCAAATCACTTTTGCTTGTCATTTTTCTTGTACCGTCGTTACCAATAGTACCATTATATGTGTTTTAAAGTTTACTCTCTTATTGTGTCTTTTGTACTTGTTGGTGTAAGAATTTTGCAAGCTTTAAATATATAGGAGGAGGCACAATCACGGTAAGTTCCGTTCCCGTAAGCTGTTGGCTTCTCGGCCTTCCACGAGG
>JABXWE010021843.1:0-19846 GCA_014611495.1 Limonius californicus | reverse complement strand
AAAAGCTTAAAACTAGAAAATATCCCGGATAAGATAGCCTGTCAAACGAGTTTATAAAATACGAAGGTAGTGGGCTTGAAGTAGAGTAAGACGAATTATTTCAAACTTAATCGATTCTGAAACTGTACCTCAACAATAGAAAAAAAAAAACATTACCAAACCGATTTTGAAAAATGGGTACTAAAAATATTCAGAGAACTCTCGAGGAATTATCTTGTTGTGCACAATAAAGAAATTATTTTCTTCTGCAATAAAAACAAAACTATCGGCGAAAGAACAGAAATGAGAGAGAGAAGCAAGGCTTCCGTAACAACCGCTGAACGACAGACGCAATTTTCTTATTACGACAAATAAGAGAAAAATCCATTGAATGTGACAAAGCAGTGTTCATGTGTTTTATATTTATATGTCGCAGGAAAATGGTTATTTTAGGAAAATAGCTTTTTCCTAGGCAAATGCTATGTGCCTAGGCAAATGACTTTATCACTTATTCAATTGCTATTTGACTAGGAAAATACTATTTTACTAGGCAAATAGTATCTGCCTAAATGCTTTTTAGGAAAATGGAAATGAATTGATTGTTATAAAGCAGGAATATGTAACAGAGTGGGGTCGTTTACTTTAGACTATAATAATTTAATTTGTGTAGACGAATTACAGCAAGGGTACAAGCGTGATGCGTTGGATATCTCCAAAAGATCATATTTTCCGCCATAATATTTTTCGGTGACCGATAGTTTCTGAATATTGTTCTGTTTTTTTTTGTTTGGTAACTTTTCAAAATACCAATAATTTCCTGTTTTTTGCAAATCCCATGGTTTTTTTACTTTCGTATTTTCGCATTTTGCATTCAACCGCAAATAAAATTCGTTTTTATTTACCATGTCGACTCTACAAAATAAAGGAAAAACTGTTTTCAGTTTCAGTACAAAACGATTGTAAGACTCGCTCAAACCAACGGTGAATTGTAAACAATTGAAAATTGAACTGTGAATTGTTTACAACACTTGCAAACAATTCATAGAATCGCAACTGTTACCGGTATTTCAATTAATAAGTTAAATCTGTGCTTATTACGTTGTACAGATAACTTTGGTGTTTATTAATAAGAGAACAGTGCACTAATTATAGGTAATAACAACAATATTTACGTATATGGTTTAAAACCGATAAAAATGGCACAAGTGTATTGTCATCAACCCACATAACCTCAACATAAACACGACATAGTGAAAGCCATTTGCCTAAAGACGCTTCAGGCAAATGCTATTTTCCTAGGATAATGACATTCGACGAAAAATAAATGTTACAGACCCATTTGGCTAGACAGATAGCATTTGCATGGGCAAAAGGTATTTTCCTAAAATAACCATTCGCCTGCGACATATGTATATATTTTATTCATTGCTCCTCTCCAAGTTGTTTCTATCTTTCCATCTTCTGTAATTCGTATTTCCTCGTCGTTGTTTGGCATTATTTTTGTTTTTGCAATATTCATTTTTAAACCTATCTTTTCTGATTCGTTCTGTAGATCTATAAACACTTCTCTTCTGTCTTAAAGGTTGTCGGATCTCAAATTGTTCAATCGTTCACCGGTGATGTTGATTCCTCTGTCTTCCCAATTCATTTTCTTGAAAATATCTTCCAGGGCTGTAATAAATAGTTTTGGGCAGATTGTATCCCCTTGTCTGACCCCTCGCTCGATAGGAATTTGATTTGTTTCTTGATGTATGTCTATTGTACAGCTAGCCTTTTCATATATGTATATTGTGTAACAGCTTTATATATTTGGAGTCAATTCGGCTATTTTGTAGGCTGCTTGCGATTGCCCATCTTTCTATTGTATCGAGTGCCTTTTCGTAATCAACAAATATAAGATACAAGGGTAAATTATACTCATATTAGCTATTTATTTTAATTAAAGAGCAATTAGATAAATAAATAATGTATTTAACATTAAAAAATTGAATTGAGTCCATATTTTAGAGATCATAGGTTTTTAAATATTTTATCAAATATGTAAGATCGCACGAGAAAAAAAATTCGAACACAACGGGTGTATTGTAAGGACCTGCAAAGGGAACGCTCGGATTTTCTTATATCACTTTGTTTTGCTAATATGTTTTAAATATGGAAACGAAGTAGGCTGCCTGGACACTAAAATATTTTCATTTGCAAACAATAAAAAGACATAATCTAACAATTCTTTTAGTTATGTGAATGTATTTTATGTTAAATACTTTTAATACCGTTACTATGGCGAACTAAATAATCTTTCAGATTTTAACATTTCGTTATGGATATTGGCTGTAATATATTATATAGTTAATTTAGCCGAATCTATATAATTGAACAGATTTTATTGATTTCACCACGTTCAAACCAAAATGTTTAGTTTTCATAAGAACACTTCCTTAGAGAGACCGAAAATTTAACTTAAATGTATGTGGAACTACGGGAACGGAAGGTGTAACCAACAGTGGCAACCACTGCTATCGCAACTGAATTTTAAATACTTTTCAAACATTCCAAGAAATTAATTTCCTGGGTGATTCTAATTGAGTTAATTGAGACGTACAATGCGGAATTTTGTGAATGCTAATTAATAAAGATTATTTAAGTTCACGATGAAGCACAAAATGCAAATGACCTTTATACACAGAGATAATTTAGATTTGAGTTACACTAGGACTGTACCATGTCAAGTATTAGATGGTTGTAAATAAATATTTGTCTATTTATTTTGAATTAGATTACAACGGAAAGTGGAAAATCTACGCGAGTGTTTCTCAACCGGGCCGGTACCAGTTTGCCAGATATTTTTGCTGATACGCCGAAAATAAAGAATGATTAAGACAGTTGGATAGAGTAACATATATAAGTATACTTTGTAGTTGGGCTCTTAACGCCAGGCTTTACACAATGCTCTGTAAGTGTATGAATTTTTAAAAATAACATCTTCTCCAAGCAAATGTAAGACAGCTCTTAAGAGACAAGGACAGGACTTATTCCAAATGCATTTCTTTCTAGAAGAAAATTGGATGCCTAAGCTTGTATATTTGGCGGACATATTTCCGTTTCTTAACAAGCTTAATTTAATACTACAAGAAACTATGAAAAATGATTTTACTCTTTGGAATAAAATGGAAGCATTCAAAAGTAAACTATAGTTGTGGGGATATTGTTTGTTTGAAGAAGAATTTCAAATATTTCCCCATTTTCGCAAATTTTTAACATCATAATCCGAAATATATCAACTTTGTGAATGAACATCTCAAAGCATTGTAAAACATGCTGAACAGCAATATTGAATGACAAGCGAATCTATGATGTCTCTGATATCATCGTGCCTTCAAAATTCAAATCAATAATACCATTCTGTATTTCTACGAACAACGAATATCCACTACACAGCAAACAAGGTCTGGCATTACTACACTGCTTCACGACGTATCCTTGTGAAAGACATACCAAACCATGTCACAAAACAAAATATAGAAATTGAGTGTATTTTAATGAAACATTGTGCTTTACTAAAACGCCAGTGCCTCCATGACTAAAAATAATAGAATAAAAGCAGCACGAGATGTCGCACTAAAACTGGGAGGAAAATATGAATTACTCATTTAATAAATAAAGTTTTCAAGTACAAAAATTTGTGAATCATAATTAATTTTGATGTAATATGCGAAATTTTTTATTAAACTTTCCTTCCCGGTCCGCGAATTTCTTTTTCTCTGGTTCTTCCTCTACCGGTCAGTTTATTAAAAAGGTCGAGGACCGATGATTTAATTACATGACCAATTACATCTACCGCCTGGCATATGCAGGGTGATTCTAAACAAGTGCGAAAAATATTAACCACTTATAGCTGAGGTTATTTAACCACTAAATCATCTACCGATTTTTTTAAATTGTTATTTCTAATCGTAACTTTGTTAGATAACTGTTTAAATAGTAAATATTCAAAAAAATGTAAAGACCTGTGTATTGGAAGGAGAATACTGGGTTAGAATCTGCAAACAAAAACTTAAGGTTAACAATATCGTTTACAATACATACCCTAATTTACACATTTCTAAACCAACTTTTCACTTCTGGGTCAGATTTCATCCACTGTTGACATACAATGTACAATGTGTATATTTTTGTTGACTTGAAATTAAGCTTGGGCTACTAACTTCCAAAGTTTATAACAAAAAGTTATTTACATTTTAACGAATTGATGTAAAATACTCAGCTATATGTGGTTGAAGTTCTTCGTACATCACCCTGTATATCAGAGACATACTAGTAAAACTTGCAATGGAACACAATGAATACCGAACGTTTGGCTTTTTGGTAATTTTTGTACTGTTGGTATATTTAAATAGTGTTACAACAAAGTAGCTCGATGCCACACTTCCAAGATGTTTATCACTTGGTGATGATCACACCTAATGCTTGCTTGCTGTAACAACTATCATATACTCTTATAATGAATGCATTCATAATTATTAAGTTAGATTGAGATTCTCATAGACTTTGGCAGAATGGAAAACTTTTTTACTTCCATATTGTTATTCAATACAGTATTACACTCTAACAAATTTGAAATTACGCTGTTTATTACACTCCACTGAAAACATTGCTTGATGGAAACTCCCATTGTTAATAATTTACAATACTTTGCAACATCGTTCCTTTTTAAAAAATCTATAGAGTATAATAACTGTGCATTACTTGTAGTAATCCAACTATAACAACAGACTAAGAATTCTCCCTGTCTTACCGTATAAGAGTTGTTAAAAAAAAGTAGATCCCATTATTTACTATTGATTTTTCCATATTTTATGTAGATTAAATTTTAAAATGTATATTATTAATTTAATTACCTTCAGGGGAAGTTTAAAACAAAATTCGTAATTCATCTTTTATTGGCAGACACTGCAGCTGGTATCATTTTCCTATTAATTAATATGCTGTTAGGCACCAACTGCATCTGCTGTTTTAATTTTGTATTGAAAAATGAACATACACTGAGAAGTTCGTAGTCGTAAATTTCACTGCGCCGCACTATCAGTCCTCTAAGTAATTTAAAATTATGACTGTAAAAGGTAAAACAGAAAAAACTTACGTTTATGCAGTCGTTACATCTGCACTAATAGAATGAACATATGATGTTTGGCATTTACAATTACGCAATTTTTACGTACCAAAGTAAAATATTTAATTCTTCGTGCAACAATGCAGATTGTTTTATTCTGTATTTATTCCTTATTGCTGTTTTATGCGTATTTCAAAGAAATTAATACATGTCATTTTAAAAACCAATACAATTAAACGGTTGTAGTTAGCGAAACAAGTGTGGGGTAACTCAGTTGGTAGAGCGCTCGCTTTCCGAGCAGAACGTCGATTCTGGTTTTCCCAATACGGCTTGCAACCATGAAATCTTAAAATGATAACGACGATTCGACGCTAAACTGTAGGATCCCGTATTTTAGCGCTGAAAAGGGGCCGATTCCCAATAGTAGGACAGAAATGTTGTTACTGATGAATGATGATGAGTTAGGGAAACAGCACATATGTTAGTTTCGAACTGGGATCTGGTCTTCTATTCCAAAGCTTCCAATACCGGCGAATTCAGAATCTTAATTCCTTCATTCATTAAAAATGTATTTTTAATGTATTTTTGTGTATATGAACCGCTTCAAGTATATCTAATTTACCCTTACAACCGCGGAAATGTAAACATATTATTATGTTATTTCGTATCAACACATGGTTGGGTTCTAACAAGTGTTTAGCATAGATAAATATATCTGGGCGGTGGTATTTAAATCAGATTCATGTGGATCATCTTTCGCGTTAACACATTTCTCTTCTGCATGGGTCGCATCACCTTCACTCTCATCTCAAAATTTCAGAATAAGTTTTTTATTAATTATTAATTGATCTATAGATTTGCTGAATGTTTATTGTTTACGTTGTCAGGATCTGGGAACCTTTTGTTCAGTAGGGATTCTGAGCTAGTCAAAGTAGGGTAGCTATTACTCAGTTTCGTTACATTTTTCGCATGATGTGTACCTGTAGTACTTAAAAAAAACGATAAAAGCAAAGATAGCAATATTGCGACTGTCTCATCCTAGGCATGCGCCTGTTTTCCTATTTTTACCTAGACCTAGATTATACATTTTTGAAACCCACAATACGATTTTTAATTTTTCGCTCTGTATTTAGTCCATTGGCTGGTTAATTGCCTACAATGAGTCATTCTGTATTTATTTAAACATATAAATTTACACATTACCTATATTATTATATATTGTCTGAGTATGTGAAGTCAATAAGCAATAACATTCAACTGCAAATATTTACGACGAAAGACTCTCATTTTAAATTAATTAATTAGTCCTTTGCCTGTCAGAACACCTATACTTTACGGTATGGTAAAAATTCACAACTTTATAACTATAATACGCTGATACATCCTCAAATTAATAAATATATAATAAAAATCCAAACCAGTAGTAGTATTCGAGTTGTACGTCACTCCTCTTTCGGGAGATAATGACATCTTGGAAAAGTTAGATGACCACTTATATAACATTTTTTTATTATTATTATCGTGATCCTCGTTTGTACCGCTTGCGCAGTGTCGAGGCGGTGTGGGGCAAGGCTAAGCTAATATACTATGTTATAAATCTCAGAGGATTATCCCTAAATGATTTTCTTATATAATAAATATCGATATCAGCTCTTTAAGCGGAAATGCTAGAATGCTAAACTTGTAGAAACAAACGCTGGAACCGTTATTGCTTAAAGCACTGCTTGTAGAAGTTTTAGGCAGACCAAGGAGAATTATACAAAATATCACTTCGTTAATTTTCCAATTTAAGTACAGTTTTTGCCTCTTCAGAATAAGGTTCAAGAGCGGCACGTCTCAAGGGAGTACTTCATTCATGATACGGTTTTGTCGACAGGCAACAAAAACTCCAAGTGTGAACTGTGGCATAAAACGCAAATTTATTTGCTGAAATGTTTCGAGAATGAAATGTTATCTACAATGGATTTAAGTAAATCTTCTTTGAAAAGTAATACTTCTAGAATAGATTTACTATGTCTACAATTATTTAAGCTATTCTAGTTATACTAACGTTGCGTTTTGATATGCTTTCGATTTCCAGAAAATTAAAAAATATTGTCTGCGCCACTTATGTGGCCCGAAAGAACCTTCATTCAGAAATTTCAATGAACATTCTATAAGACATTGGATATGCACCTCACTAAAACTATATATATATCTAATCGATGATTTACTTTTGACATTCAATAGAAAAGCTAATTGCAAAAGAAAGACAATTAGAACACTGGATTCGTTACCGCAATTTAGTATATATCAATAAATAGTTATTAATTAATTTTACATAATTTCATTGAAAGTATTATTTTTCGTAAAAAATCAATGTTGGTGTTTTCCTCTACTTTTATTTTCTTATATCTTTATTTAATACTCTACAGATACCAAAACTAACGAACTGAAAAACAAGTTTTCAAGTAGTTAACACACTGAAGTAAACTGCAACAATAGTATTGATAGATGATGAAGATCAATTTATTATTTGCTATGTTACACTGCAACACTGTGTACCTACTGGTAGGTAGTGATCATAGTGCTCATGCGATTACACATTTATTGCAAGAAGGGTAGGATTTCATCGTTTCCATAAAGAATAAATCTTTCTACAGAAGATTATAGTGGGACCCATCTAGACTTATGGGATGAATCTCTATGAAGCTAACTATGATTCGAATATGATATAGTTTCAGCGCTTTTAGTAAAAACTTTACGTACCATCTATGCACCATGGTAGATCCATAATTATAGCTAATGAGTATTATACCAATAATTCTGGTAGATTATCCTGAACAGAAAAATATATAAAGTTATTGTGTGAGGTGTCAGTTTATTACTACAGAAAAATGCGAAAGCAAATGTAACTGGATGCATTGCGAAATAATTTCGAATTATGCAAAATACTTTCGAATAATTCGAAGAAATACCGCCTGCTTAATAGGTAATACAGTACACACCGCTTAATGTGATCATATCGGGATCCGAGGTTTTTGATAACAATTACCATTTTATAATAATAAACAGTGAAATCATCCTTCCGTTGCAAACAAATGTTCTTCCACTTTCTGGCGCATCAACAGGCTATCTACATGTGCAAAATGTTAAGGACATTAGTGAACCAGAGATTCAACTCTGGTTCCACTTGATCGCCTTTCCCAGTGCGATTTATTTTAGTATTTAAATTGTCATTTTTCTTTGCTGTGTCTTCTATTTAAAAACGTTTCTCTGAAATTTTACGCATTTTTAATTGTGCTGCTGCAATCCGCTGGCCAATTTTCTGCTTATAATCTGTTCAAAACTGTACAGTTTTTTCTTTGATGCTGAGAATAACGTTTCCTTTTTACGTCAGCCATTATAGAAAGTAGGAGTAGAACTGTGTTAGCTGTTGTCAACCAGTCTACAGGCTGTTAATTTACAATAGAGCTACAGATAGAGAGAGAGAGAGAGAGAGACCACTTGAACTTGAAAGACACAGAAAAAAATGTTTGCAAATAAAGTTATTGCTCGTTGATGAAAACAATCCTAAGAAAATACTGATAACATAAACCGAATTCGAGAATATTATAAATGATGTTTCTTCGGCTCGTTCTTCACGAAAGTGATAACAATACACGAATAATAAAATTATCCGTGGTTCGGGAAGCATTGTGGCGGAGAAGCGCGAGCACTGGTCAAACAGTATTCAAAGTGAAGGAACGCTCCGTGCGGTGCCTACTTGGATGGGTGACCGAAATCTTCGCTCTAACGTTGCAACCCGCAGTACCTCGGAGAGTACCTAAAACTGTCGGTCCCCCTGGGTTAGTGTGTCACGTCACTAACTACCCCAAACAGGGTTAAAGTGGCAGCAGGGTGCGAAACTGCCTTCGGGTCTCTCCGCAATCATTTCTCATACGCAATTTTAATTTTTATTAATCCGTGATTCCAATAAGCTGCGTATACCGTATTAGACACTACAAAGTACTGCGAAGGTAATTCTAAATAATGTGAAGTAACGTCAAGTGCTTCAAAGCAATGTTATATTCTACGAAGTACTGCGAAGGTAATTCCGAGAAATGCGAAGTAATGCCGAGTAATTTAAAGCTAATATTAGGTACTATAATATACTGCGAAGGTAACTTCATGTAATGACAAGTAATACTGAGTACTTCAACGCAGTGGAAGGTAATTCTGGACAATTTGTCGCTGTAGATCACGTAACGAATAATAATGGGTAATTACAGTATTCAATCAAGTTTATTTGATGTTATCTTTACATCCTCCTTCAAACAACTTTCTTAACCGAATAGCAGTATACAAGCTTAAATTGCTAAAATTTAATTTAAAAATACATTAATATGTATCAAAACATTAAATGCCTATAAATTTTGAGCATGCAAAGTTGCGAAATACTTCAATTATGTACCCTTCTTACTTTGGATATAGAGTGAACATAATATGAGATACTACAATTTACACTATAAGATCACTTGTGTGTCAAAAGTCCTTTCTGATTATTGAATTGATTGCTAGGGTGTCGAAGTTCAAAACTACAACTAAATTATATCTTATAAAGCGTGGTTTGTATCCGACTTATATGTAGGCACATTGAGGAATTCTATTCTTGTAGCGCATCTCAGTAAATCTGCATATATCGTTTTTTGAATCGTTACTAAATAAAGCAGTTACTGTAACTCTACGCTTTACTTATGATCGTTTGAAATATGATTTCCGGGGCTTGTAAATGTTTTCAGAACGTTTTTAATAAGCTGTATTGGCAAACGTTTCCTTTATTTTTAAGCACATAATTTCATTACATTTAAAATTTCCTAAAAAAAATCTTCTGAAGGATGTAATAAAATTAACTTCTTGGGATGCAATAAAAAGCCGTTTCCTACAGACTTTACATTTTGTAGTTAAATTATTAACGAAAATTATTCCACAATCTTCTTTCATTTCCCGACTTTTATGTTTTTTCTCTGTATATAATTTCGAATCATTAAAAGTTACTGTCAATTCCATTTTATTATCTTTTTCAGTTTAAAGCAATTTCTATAATTTTGTGAAATTCTAGGGAATTATATAAATGGTCTAAATTTGTAGATGTGATTTTCATGATCTTTCCATCGCTAGGAATTTCTTCAGCGAATCCAAACAACGTAATAGCTCTTCGTTAAGTGTAGTTAGTAGTTACTTATATCTTTAAACCCTTTTTAATTTAAGGTTTTTCATCGTAGTACAGAATTTAACTTTCTACTTTAAAATTTCCTCTTGGAGTACATTTTTTCATGTATATAACACTGAATTCTTAGAATAGCATTATCCCTTACTGTAAATCGATATGATCTTGCATCTAAATGTGGCTTTGCATCATCAGTGCCTTTTTCTTTTTATTTTGATGCTGTAATTGCTTCAAATACATCAGCAGAATTTGGTTCCGTTCTTTTACCGATTAAAAAAATGGAATATGACAAAACTTCTACAGTTTTTGCAGTTGATACAGTTGGTAATACTTTTCGGCGACAGTAAGCGACTAGAACTTACATCATTAGTCATGGCTTATGCTTAGCAAAGGCTTCTTCATATAACAATCATTAATTTTCTGGACATCGTTCCTCAGAATTCAAGGTCAGAAAAAGTAATTGTGTTTTAGTTTTAAACTCGTAATTTCCCGGGAGAAATCGTAAAACTTTCGACTTTAAACTGAAAAACTTCAACGAAGTGCCGCAACATTTTAGCTAAATATTTTAAAAGAATTATAAGATATTATACACCAAACAATACATTAATTATGTAATGGTAGATTGGATCCTTAGTTTACATTTTGTAAAAAATAGAAAATATTAGTTTAAACGATGTCTACGTATTTTTCATTAATAATTTTGTTTCGTTAACACTTTGAAATAAAATCTTGATAAGTTATTATACTGGTATGTATACGAATTTCCATTTTATCGGGCTAAATTCTGTACAGAAATCTGATCTGTTCTGTGAGTTTTGTACAAAATGTACATAATTCTATAAAACATGTATGACACGAACCAGAATTTTATGAGAAATTCTGTGCATGAGCATGCGTAAAATATATTAAACGTGCTGTACTGTTTTTCTGTGTTTTTGGGTACGTTCTTTTGGTGTGTATTAGATATATTAAGGGTTAGCAAAAACACGCGGTAAAACATTTTCTCTGCCCTCTGTCATCAGTTATGAACACTAAAAATTTGTTGGTTTGCGCATCGATACGACGCAGTTTGGGAATAAAATAAAGCAGATTTTAGAGCGTAAATGTGTAGAATTTTGACAAAATTGTACACACAGAATTCTGTATGACACGATCAGAATATTTTACAAAATTTTATGTCGGGTCCTACTGGCCTGCTATAGAAAAAATGTCTATTTTTTTCACATTTTTAAAGATTCGTTAACAATTTACTAATTACGTTTTCCATCGTCACTTGACTGCCGACTTTATATTTCTAATTTTATTTTATTTATTATTATTTATTTATTATTAAACTTTATACTTTTTTTTTAAGAAAGTTATTTCGTGTTCTGTGTTGTTCTTTTGATGTTCTAACAATTGTAAACTTTCCGTAACAAAGAAGCAAAACTGTAAAGAGACGTCAAGCGATTTATAAAGCTAAGGCTAATATTTTCTAAACAGTGATAGCTTATATTAATCTCTCGTTATTTGCGGAAACTATTGCGGCCTGTACAACTTCAAATGTCTAAACGCTGGAGTGCCCTTAAGGCCGATATACGTTACCGCCAAAACTGAAATTATCTATACATTATTTAAGAAATCCATGTATTTACTGAGCCAATCACTTAAAATAATACTCGTAGATAAAGTATTAAATATTAAATGTTTTTATAAATTTTCCGCTGTTAAAGCTTGGAAAGTTAATAATTTCGCAATTTATTCAGAGCTCTCCTAAAGTACACGATGATGCGTGCGTGATATAGAATAAAGGCACGATAAGGTGAAGTTATTATTTGAGATTTAATATTTCAACGATCGTATCTCACTTATATCCTACATACATTCACTACCCATTCTGAAATATAGCGAGACAAAATCTTACGGATTAAATCGATTCAATACTCTAACTTCCTGAATGAACTAGTTACATATTAACTGAAGTCTGATTTAGCAGTAACATATGCACAAATTATACAAAGATTCCAATTCTAACAATTATTTTTAGTATTTATTATGCACGTATCGTTTTGTGCTTTGCTTGCAAGTAACAACTGCAATATTCAATAGAATAACAAAAAACCTCGAAATTAATATACAGGGTGCTTAAAAAGGCGTGGTTCAAACTTAAGGGTATGATGTGGGATGCCTACACGAAGCAGAAAAAATTAATAAACCCATGTCTTGGTTCCAGCGTTATCTAGTTACAGAGGATTTCTTGGTTTTTTCATTGTTCTGTTAAATCAAGTAATAATAGGAAATAAGTCAAACAAATGCCAATTTGTTATGAGAGAAGGTGTTTCAAGCATGCATTATTGTTGAATTTTCTAAGCGTGGAAATGATGGAGCCTTTTCTGCAGGTGAATATGCAGAAATGCTTTTTGTATATGGTTATTGCAGCGGGAATGCTCGTTCAGGAATGGTAGAATATCGGAGAAGGTATCCTCACGGGCCTGACCACCGACAATTTGAACGGTTGCACCGAAATTTGTGTGAAACAGGTATGGTTAGACAACCTCATCATGTTGGAAGAAATAACGTGGACAATAATGCTGACATTATTGACGCAGTTGTTACGGGCCAATCGAGCTTTTCCGACGACCCGTAACCAGATAGGTGGAAAACGGCCTTCAGCTTAGCTCAGAGGAGTAAAGGGAGTTCGTGAAAATCGTTTACAGGAGAAAATCTTTAGTTGTGTACAGGGTAAGTCAAAATTTGTGGGCGCCACCTTCCAAATCCAGCTGATTGTAGGTCTTCGTGGAAGGCCGAGAAAATGGAAAACAGGAAATGACTACAAAAAAAAGGACAATCAACTGTGTTTTTATAGTTTTACAACAGAAATTTGAACGTTCGGAAAACGAAGCTCGCCGCCTTTGGGCGCACGATATTTACTTTGTTCAAAAAACTGCGTGGCCAAAGGCGTCGGGACTACAGGCATCATACAATATAAACGAAATTACTTTTTACAATTATTGGTACAAACAAAAACAATCTGCGACTCGCTTTTTGTTCCAACAAAAAAAAAGCTTTAATTAGGTAAAATTTTTCAAGTCGCGCGTAAATTTCTTTTCACCACACACAAAGAAACTAGTCTGTTTTTACCTTAACTTCCGATGGATGTATTAGAACGAGATAAGCACAACGTAAGGGTGATTTCCAGATGCAGGAAAATACGTTGATTTCAACAGGCTGTTAATCGTTGAACGATAGGTAGGACTCTCCGAACGATGGTAGCAGCAAAGGGACAGGCGCTAGGCTTCAAAATTAATCCGCCGAAAGGCGATCGGCAAATTCAAAAAGAATTGCCTTTTGTTTGGGTTTAAAATCATAGCGTACTTCTGTAAGATCCGACAATTGTCGATGTGTTGTTTTCACCCCATGGTAAAACAACGAAACGAAAATTACACCAGGTATACCTGTCGAAAACCCAAGCCGACACTTGCAGCACTCGATTTATTTACGACCCTTCCTTGAAGATGTAATTTGGGAAGACCGGGGCCATGAAAGGTGAAAGACTGACTGCTCTAAAAACGCAACGGGAATCTGCACTTCCCCCTCAAAAAATACCTAATTATGACATGTTCTAGAACCAAAATTAGCACGTGTGACCTTCGAGAGAAGCCTAAAAACAATTCCTAAATGCTAGCACTGTTCAACAAAGACATTCCTAGAAATACCGTCTGATTGGCGAAAATATAACTTAGAAAAAAAAAGCTTTGAGACTGGTTTGGTCAGAAATTCATTTCTGAAAAGGAAAATACTGACAAACCTGCAGTCAACACAACTCAATCTTAGAAAGACGCAAAATAACCAAAACTGTGTTCAAAATAAAACCGCAATTAAAATAACGTTATAATTCCTATAGAGCGGCAATCAAACTAAGAAATTAATGAAATAAAATAGAAAGCGGCAAATTTCAAAAGAACATAACACAGTCCAGCAAAACCCATCGACGAGTACTAGAAGAATTTCTAGGCAATTAGGTATTACTCAGCCGACAGTTTGGCGTACATTAAACAGAAACAGCTTATATCCCTACCATAGACAACATGTACAAAATCTACATGAAGGTGATAATTTGACGCGCCTACAGTTTTGTCAATGGTCGGTAGATGCTACCGCAAACAATTCAGAATTTTTAAGTCAAATTCTCTGGACGGATGAATCGCAGTTCACAGGGAATAGTATCAACAACTGACATATTATGCATCACTGGGATTTCGAAAGCCCTCATTCTATATTCACAACTGCTTTTCAATAACGCTTCAGTGTTAACGTTTGGGCCGGTATTGTAGGCGATCATGTTATCGGACCTTATGTATTACCACATGTATTTAGACTTCATAGATAATACCTTGCCGGAACTATGAGAAGATGTGCCTCTTGATGTGCAACGGTCCATGTTGTACCAGCCTGACGGGGCACTGTTGCACAATTCACGGCAGGTTAGAGATTGGCTTAATCATAACTTCCCACAATGTTGGATTGGAAGAGGAGGTCCAGCAGCATGGCCGGCTTGTTCGCTTGATATTACTCCACTAGAATTTTCCTTGTGTGGTGCATTAAAGGAAAACGTTTATGCAACGGAAACTCAAAACAGGGATGACTTAGTTAACAGAATAAATGAAGCTGTTACGGATATTCGATGAGATCCTCAACAGTTGAGGAATGTTCGAGATTCCCTGCGTCGGCATTCTCAACTTTGTATACAACTACACGGTGGACATTTTGAACATTTGTGATTATATTTAATATTTCTTGTAATTGTAAAAGGAGAGTATTTTATGATACCTACCTAAGTATAACAAACAACGAAATCTGGAAAACTAAGCAAAGAGACAAAAGATCTTATGGCAGAAAGAAGAAAATTAAGAGAAAGTCCTACTCGAAACCAATACGAATTCAAGCGACTAAATAAAGATATTTCTAAAGCGGTAAAAAAGGACATACGTAAATATAATACAGATGAGATAACCAGGGTAATAGAGAAAAACAGAGGCACAAAAATCCTAAAGAAAAACCTAAGTGGCATCAAGAAAAATATCTGCAAACTTATAGATCAGCGTGGTAATGCTACATCTAACAGAGAAGAAATCTTGAAAATAGTTGAACACTTTTACAAGACCCTGTACAAACAACAAGGTTCTGAAACGGAATATGCACCAACTTCCCCGCATCCAGAATCAAGGATCTGAAGATATCCCTGATGTAACTATAAGCGAGATAGAAAGCGCCCTTACCTGCATGAAGAACCACAGGGCACCTGCCGAAGACCAAGCAGTAATTGAGACTATCAAATGCAGTGGAAAACTTATGCTATGTGCTCTTCAAAAGCTGTTTAACGCTTGAATTTCTAAAGGAATCACACCTACCCAATGGAATAATGCAATCATTATTCATATTAATAAGAAAGGATATATTGCCAATCTTGCCAACTACCGGCCTATAAGCCTCTTATCGCATATCTACAAGTTGCTAATGAGGATCATTACACAACGATTGACATTAAAGTGTGATTTCTATCAGCCAAGGGAACAGGCGGGTTTTAGAAGACGCTACGGAACAAATGAACATTTGCTGGCCGTAAAGGATCTTATTGAGAGGTCCATAGAGCACAATAAGCCGCTTATCCTTATTTTCATTGATTTCCAAAAGGCTTTTGATTCCATCAACCAGAAGGCCATGCTGCAGGCATTAGCAGAGTTTAGAATTGATCATCGTTACAATTCGCTCATAAAGCAATAATGCAATATCATGTGTCAGGCTCCACCAAGATACAGACAAATTTCCTATGAAACGAGGACTTCGACAAGGTAGTAATATATCACCAAAACTCTTCACTACGCTGCTAGAGTTTGCTTCCAAAAAACACAATTGGGATCGCTTAGGAGTTAACATAGTAGCCCTAATGATAACCGAACTCCCATAGGAGTGGCACCTGTATAGAAGAAGAAGGAGTTAACATAGATGGAGAATACCTCAACCACTTACGATTCGCGGATGATATCATACTCATTGCGGATCGTCTTGATGATGCACCAAAAATGCTAGATGACTTAAATAATTCTACCAGACAAGTCGGACTAAACATTAATTTTTCAAAATCCCAATTTATGACAAACCTAAGGTACCCAGCTCAGGTATATTGGCAGAAGGCGTCCTATTAGAGCAGGTGGCTATAAATACCTAGGTCACGAGGTTAAGGTTAGTATAGATAACTAAACCCATGAAATAACCAGAAGAATAGGACTGACATGGGCAGCTTTTGGTAAATTGGGCTACATATTTAGGTCAAATATTCCTGTGTGTTTGAAAAGGAAGATTTTTAACATGTGCATCGTTCCAGTCTTGATCTATGGAGCAGAAACATTGAAATTGACCGGATTGGAACTGGGCGGGCCACGTTGCGAGACTAATAGACCATATATGGACCAAAAAACTATTGGAATGGCTTCCAAGAGCAGAAGCCTACCGAAGCAGAGGTCGCCCTCCCTCACGATGGACCGACGATATAAGGCGTATTCGGGGAAACTGGATGCAGGCGGCCAAAGATCGGGATAATTGGACTACAATACGGGAGGCCTACGTCCAGCAGTGGACAAATATATAGGCTGATTGATGATGATGACCTAAGTATGAAGAAAACAAATTAGAGAACCAACAAAATTTTACTTTTCAACATAAGAACCATTTATTCGAACATTTTTTCAATAACGTTGTACCTTCGAAAAAAAAATTCTTTTGATAACTCTATAATTATCAAAAGAATTTTTTTTCGAAGGTACAGCGTTATTGAAAAGAAGTTCGAATAAATGTGCAAGCGTCAATGGTTCTTATGTTGAATACAACTCCACAGAGTTTTTTAAGTCATCATTCGACAAAGTTTTAGTGTTCAAGTTTTAAATCACTCATTTTGCACCTCTAACTCTATACAGAAATGGCAAATCTTAAGCGAGTTGTATCAAACTTGGATGAACAGTCCAAAATGTCACAAAGACAGGACATAATAAAATTATCACGATAGCAGTTTGTTTCCATAGCTAGGTAGATAACATAAAATCTCCCGTCGTATATGTTATTTATTAAAAATAAAAATCTTGTTAGCACTAGAAAACAATTGTGAATTGGACATGAGTTTATTGGCATTTTTTACTTATTTTACCATCACCAGTTACACCTTAACTTTATTACTACTTTTTTTGAAACACACTGTATGTGTATTATAGAGTGGTAGCAATTCAAGGTGAGGAAGTACTACAGTAGCAATCACTGTCAGTTGCCATCTTGTTCTTGGACAAACACAGCTACTGGGGCGAAGTAGTTCGTGCTCGGAAATTAGAAACTTTCCACCGAAACACGCAAGCAGCAACTATTCGAAGTGCAGTAAAACGTTTAACCTCTAGTGACATAACTTAGAAGTTTGATATTCTGTAACGAACAGAAACGGAATTATGAGGGGATAAAAACGACCTGTAAATACAGCCCGCGAGAGTACGAAAGCGTGACTGTAACGACGCCGTTTCATAAAAAGCAAATTTGCTCACCCTAAATCAAAAGCGCATTACACTACATAAAATTTCCGACAGTATTTTACCGGCAGAGGTCCATTCGTTTCAAAAGTGTAATATAAATGTCGGCAACTAATGCGTGGTAGGTGAAATATAACGGAGATTTTGATGCATCGCCACTACTCATACAAATCTCCTGTTTGCACATTAAACCGCCGTTAATGTCGATTATAGAAGCATTTAACCGAAGGTGGTTGGTTTATACGACTTTTATTGCTCGGACTATTTCTAAATTCATATTTAAAATACTAAATCTATGGCGTGTCATTTCTCTACATTATTTTCCCAGGAATGCAAACTCCTAATGGAAATCTCTATATCAAAGCGAC
This sequence comes from Limonius californicus, assembly GCA_014611495.1. Classification (NCBI taxonomy): domain Eukaryota; kingdom Metazoa; phylum Arthropoda; class Insecta; order Coleoptera; family Elateridae; genus Limonius; species Limonius californicus. The sequence continues at coordinate 1,657 of JABXWE010021843.1, read as the reverse complement.
GCGTCCAATATTTCACACACGTTTTTACACATAACATAACTAAAAAGAACTGTAAATCTTACTTACTTTTAAAATTTGAAATTCAGGGTCAAACATTTTCGAAAGATTGGAGGAGGTATTTATTACATTTTCTAATAAGACAGGTTGACAGTAATTTGAATACAAACTCAGGCAGCTTTCTTGCAACTCTTCACATTTTATTGTTTGTAATATAAAAAAATTCCGTAGTCTTCCACTTCAGCGATTTCCTATTTACGACTGTATATTATGTATTGCTACACACTTTTATTTCCACTCAGTGTTTCTTTAGGTAAGTAAACGTAAGCAGAACATGTTTGGAATTGGGGAAATTAACAGCCGTACCACGTTTAAGTGAACTGCTTTAACGACGGAAGAATAGTTGTGAAAATCTAACTGTGCAATAATTACGTTACCCTGTAGTGTTATGCGTAATCTCGTTTTATTTGTTTTATTGATTGATTGATTCCTACAATTTCTTGAAAAGAATATCAGTTTTGGAGGTAAAACAAAATACGACATGTTCTATAACATTGAAAGTTGAATTTCTGTAAGAAGGAGCAATGACGAAGCTGTAGACAACTACTCAACCGCATATCATGAGCAGCTGCCCCACGCTGTCTTTCAATATTTGTAACATTTGTCGATGGAAAATGTTTTTACGGCGATCTGTCCTTGAAAATGTACTACTCATTTTTTTATTAAATTGATATCGGTATATGTCATCGTAAAAGAGACAGAGCGTTCACAATTCTTATCACAATTGGGAATTGGTTTAAACGCATTTTTGATAAACGCCAAAAATTATCGACACCGTACGAAAAGTGCAAAAAAAAAATTATTTGAACTTCCGTTAATTACAACGAGGTTATTAAAGCTATAAATTAAACGACTACACTACAGAGCTTTTAGCCGCAAGATCACAGAGCTTCTGCCAACTAACCTTTAATTAATGAAAGTGTTGCTCTCTCATGTTTGCAGTTTTTTTGCAGGGCAGTAAGTTTGCATGCGGGCTTTGCTATTTAATCAATACAGTAGCACCGTGCTGCTTTTACGGGTTAAACTTAAGTAATTCTATTATCATTCCATATTTTATACTTTTTTCCGTTTCATCGTTCTGTAAACTGTCTCAAGTCAGCCTATTGTGGCTGGTTTGGAAAAAATTACATGCGCAGTGATTACGGGATGATCGTAGCTATTTCTCTATCACACAATGATCCTGTAATCAACTAAAAGATAATAAACAGCGTACCAGATCAATCGGTACACTTTTCTGTTTTGTTTACTATTGGAAAATGTGAATATTGCTCTGCCACGCGATGTATTTAGATTTATTGGTTTAATCATTGCAAAAACTTGTAATGATACCTCTAATAGTCGGATTTAGCTACATTTTTCTATCTATAATATGCTTCTTATAATACAAATGAAACGACTTTAAATATAAAAGTTTTGTACAAGGTTGTATTACATTCATATTAGTGTACCTAGTATTAAATGATAGCTAATTTAGTGGAAAAATTATAGAATACAGAAGAACGTGTTACTTTACAAAAATTTAATAATGGCGTAGCCATCATCCGCAGACACTACTAGATATATACTACTAGATATATAATCTTAACTTTATGTTAATTTG
>JABXWE010021842.1:0-17535 GCA_014611495.1 Limonius californicus | reverse complement strand
CTGTATATATATATATATATATATTTATATTTATATACATACGAGGTCTGACAAATATATATATATATATATATATATATATATATCGGGATTGACCAAATACAAAGCATGTGAGGTAGCCATAGGTGAAAATACCTCTAGCGTCCTTCGAAGTAATCTCCCTCGACTTCTACGTACCGTTGACATCGACGATAGAAGTCGCGGAAAGCCTGCTTAAACTTGTCGCGAGGAAGTGCGTTTAGTTCGGCGGTAACATTCCGTTGAATCTCTTCCACGTCGTCAAAGCGCCTTCCCTTGAGGGTCAATTTCAGCTGAGGAAACAGCATGGGAGGATGTTCTATGACTGGGACATTTCTTGTCGCCAAAATCGTCTTCACAATCAAGGCAGAATGCACAGGGGCATTGTCGTGTAAAAGGTGCCACTTGCCGGAGGCTGCCAAATGCGGTCGCACACGTCGAATGCGTTTTAGTAAACGCGTCATGACACCCTTGTAGTACAGGCTAGTGACGGTGACACCCGGTGGCACAAATTCTTTGTGAATGATGCCTTGACTGTCGAAGAAAGTGATCAGCATGGTCTTCATGTTCGCTTTTTGAAGACGGAATTTCTTTGGCCTGGGAGACGTTTTCGATCGCCATTCCATGCTTTGTCTCTTGCTTTCTGGATCGTACTGGCAGCACCACGACTCGTAAAATTGTGCGGAACAAATTTGGCACATACCTTCCTTTTCTTCAAATCCTTCTCCAAATTCTCAGTGTCAGTCGTCGATCAGCCGCCACAAGTAGTCGGACTTTTTCGATCGTTACGGGGTTTCTCGTTGTGATCTGACAACTCGGCTTCTGATCATCGTAAAGGTCCTGCCGACCTTCACGAAATCTGGCAAACCACTCGGAAACGCAGTTTTCCGCATCCTATAGCCCATTCCTTCTTATTGTGGACGGTATCTTCTATTAAATTCCTCTTTTGCATTGCTGTTTTAATTTGGTCGTCCCATTTTATTCTAGGTCTTCCTCTTTTTTTCCTTCTGCTTGGTCTCCATTTCCATCCTTCGCATGTGTCCATACCATAGCAGTTTCTTCTGTTCTATTGTATCACATATTGTTGTATTGACATCCATCTCTTACCTTATTATATCATTTCTAATTCGATTAAACAGTGTTAACAAATGTATCTTAGTTAAATGAAAACAAAGTCGCAGTTTTAACTTCATAGCTGCGGCAAGTTACTTGGCCAATTTAAAAGTTCATGTTTCCGCTCATTTGTACATTTTTAAAGTAGAATCATTTACTTATTTTTGTTGAAATGAATCTATATATTAACTGTATAACAATTCTTATACATGGCACATGTTAACTACAATATCAATTTGTGACAATCACACCTTACGTTTTTGTATTAAATAAAGAAAAGTTGTAAATTTTCATTTTAGAACTAAATAAATCAACCAATCAAACAAATATACGTTTTAATTGAATCAGTGTATAACCGTGTATAAACGATTTCCATGGGAACTACCATATATAAAAGTCTAACGCTAGCTCATTTAAACCTCACATAACACTAAATAATAAATTCATAAATAAATTAAATTTAACCGTAGATTATGAAAATTTTAAATTACTGATGAATTGTACAACCGGACTTCCTATTAGATTTTAAAGTTAACGAACTGGCAGTTTGCTATCTATAGACTACAGGACACCTTTGATTGTTTTAAACCTTGCAAGACAAACGCAGCACTTTCCTTTAAAGAACGAACAATGGAAGACCTTCTGTAACTCGCTAATTAACAAAAGCGTAGCTTTTACACAATCGCCTTTAAAAGAAAGCACTTCACCGTCGTCATATATGCTTAAAAGCAATTTTGGTCTTCCGTGGCCGTTAACTATGGCATGAACTTGTTTAAAAGGGTATACATCATTATTTTCTTTCGTTTCGTGGTTTTCTTTAACTTTATGCACCGACGAAAGTTACCACGGTTATTGCTCGGAAATATTCAAAATTGAGGAAGTCAGCGAAGCTTGCGCTTAAGATATATAATTCTTTTTGCGAAGAATGTCTGTCGAAATAAGTATCAGTTGTTAGAATACCCATTTACCTAATTGAATTTGAGGTAGTTGTCGTCAGTATTTGTCTCTTACCAGTGAATAGACTAGCCAAAGGCTTAGACAAAAGCAATTGTGCTAAACGCCGTTTTGGTTACCACAGCAATTTTAGAAGTTTAATTTGACTTCTGCAAATTTGTTTTGCGAGGTAGACCGAAAGATTCAACAAATAGAATAGACGTTAAATTTCGTTAATTAGTAGTGCTTTTGCAAATACTTCGCTTATTATATTGTTACAATTTAATTAATTAAGTTTCAACGATTTTCCCTAAAATTCGTTATGCGCCCGTATTCTACTCTGAACTTAGCACAAACATTTTACTAATTACATTCAACTATTTTGGTTGCAATTACTATATCACTAATGTCACCGCTAAATGTATTAAAAATCTACAGATAAAATTGTAATTAGGCGTTCTCAGCGGATTCTCATCATCCGTTATGTTCTGATTCATTCATGGAAAAATAGTGAGGTGGCGTTTTCAGTATATAAACACCGCAATCATTTTAAGACATTTATTCGTTCTTTGAATTTCGTTAAAAACTACAAAATATGCCAGAAGAAATACACGAAATTCTTGACTAACAGCGATACAACATTATTTTTCACCGTAAATGAAGGGAAGGCGTCCAGCCGCCATAGTACAATGTAATAAATTCCACAGTGAGAAGACGATTGCTTTGTTTTAAGAAGATGTAGTGTAGGAAGCTAAGAGACATCGCATCTGAACTACATAGTAGTAACCAAAGGTGCCACTTGATGACGAATCATCTTTTAACAGCAATAATCATTCTGGCAATACGTATATTGGCAACTTTCTTGAGGAAGAACTTCAATCAAAATGTGTACTTCCAACCGTTTCTATGGTATAGCGGTGCATGCCTACTCTAGAATCGGTCGACTTCATGTAGTTTGTGATGATAAACTGGCGATGAACACCATAAAACACACTGCTCGTCAAAATAAAAACCGGACACCATATGTTTGAAATTTTAAGAATTTTTACGTAATTTTGCAACGTAATACCACATATTCCATTACGTAAAAACATTGTTTTCTCAAAATATCAGCTTTTGTACAAAATCAAACAATCATTCATCAAACAAAGATTATTCTTTTAATTCTTGTTTTCTATCAAAAAAGTATTGTTACATTGTGTTGTGGACATATTGTTACCTCTATTTCTGCAGTTTTGTCAGGGAATGTGACATGAGGAAGTCATCATAGCGGTTCCACTATATTGCCCAAACATTAAATGTAGCTTGTAGCTCTGTCACTAACGCTACAATTCGATATAACTAAACTGGACGAAATACCAGAAGAACTGGATCTGGTCGAAATGGTGTAACTAGCAGACGGGATGATAATTTTATCGTCTTATCGGGGCTTCGGGAAGGTCGTCTAACTGCAAAAACTGTTGCTAATCGATTAACTCAATTATAGATGTGGTTTGAACTCGACAAGACCCGCTACTGGCCCTTTATTAACCTCTGCTCATAGAGCGGCCAGATTGCGTTTTGCTCGTGATCACCTCAATTGGACAGTGGACGATTGAAGCACTGTCTTGTTACGTATAAGCCCCACTTTGGTCTAAATTCGCCAGATGGACGTGAACGTGTGTGACATAGACAAAAAAAAAACGGTACGTTCCCATTTGGTGGTCGATCCTTGATGGTGTGAGCGAGCATATCCTTGAATGTTCCTACACCACTGGTAGTCACGGCAAATGGTACAATGCTGGAATCCTCATGTTAGACTAGCCCACTCGAAGTCCCAACTTAAACTCAGTAGAGCATGCCCGTGCCTGGTCGTCGGCTCCAACATCCGACGCCCCAGATACCATTGAAGAGCGTTAGACGTAGGATGGGCGCCAACTGACCACTTGCAAACTTGGTGCAAAGCAGGCCTCGTCGAATAACAACAGTATTACGAGCTCGTGGTGGCAACACTTGTTGTTAAACAATTTCTTTTGGTTGTTGCATTTTGAGCTTATAATAATTTCGATCATTTTGCTTTTTTCCACCGATCCCATTTTTCTTCGTTACTTTCACTAGATGTTAAGTAAACATGGTTTATAATGTGGAATATTTATTTGTAAAATAGAGAAATGTATTTTAATAATGAACTGCTTTTTTTGTTACATAATGACAAGAAAACACTAAGTGTCCGATTTTATTTGACGTGCAGTGTATTTCGAAGTACTGCAGGATAAGATGTTTAGGGAGGAACACCTCACTGGAAAACTGGGAAATAATGGACGAAGGCAAATATAAACGACAGGCTATACTGATTAGCGCAATTCCAGTACCTAAAAGCAATAGAGAACTTGTGGTAAAGAATATCAAACAATATAAATAAAGGAAAGCCCATTAAAAAAAAAGGAGAATTAATCGAATCTCTGATTTATGCCTAATTTTGCTATGTTTCAAATATAAATCAACAAAAACTGTTAAATTTCGCCACAAAAATATTCAAAGTTGTCTATTTATCATCACATTCTGCCATATTTGTTGGAAGAGCTACCCAACATACTAGATATTACGTATCCATATCTACTACAGCCTCAAGTGAGCATGATTTATTTTTGTAAACTGGGAAAGTCCGTTCATCGATAGTCTTTTTGTCCCACTGCTGGGCACCGGCCTCTTCAATACGACGTGTTTCTCCTCAGTGCTAAGGTAGAAACACGGGAGACCCACAGTTTAACGTCAAATCCGAAAGACAGAAATTCCAGAGAAGGTTTTTTATCCTTTATCCTTTTATCCTTTAAAATCCTACGGTTGCAAGCCGGATTGGGAAATTGCGTGTGGTGCGTTGCAGACAAGATTTTTATAAATCTGCATAGTACTACTTAAGTTTCAAACCCAAGCCAGAATCGACGTTTTACTCAGAAAGCGAGCGCTCTACCAACTGAGCTACCACCACACACTTATACTTACGGCCTTAAAACCAAATAATATTGATGATTTCTATTTAAAAATACGTAAAATGATTAAAATTTATTTCAAATATGTGAATCATACATCAGATACCTAATCAAAACTCAATCGAAATCTAGATTCGCCCCTTGAAATTATGTGATGAACTTCCTTAACACCCGGTATGTTACAAGAAGACGCGTTTCTAAATTCATAAATATACTAAGCTTCACTTAATAGTACTATTTTACATTGCTTCGCCGGTAATTTCAGTGTACATGTACAAAGTCGTGTTGTAGAACTGTACTGGAAACAGCTGTGGAACATTTCAGAATATTATTATGATTCTATTCATTTCCTACAGCACTGTTTTACATAAATGGTTATACGCCATAAAGGGCAAATGTTGTGGTTCAGCCGTTATGCTTTTCAAGGAAACTCGAATTACCTATATGCGTGTACGTATCTCCATATCTGTGTATACAATTTTCCTTTATTTGAATAGTTGAATAATTATCATACTGTAAAGAGTAGTTCAAACAGGCTAGCAAAAGACAAGCACTGATATTATCACCACAGTTGGTAATGACAGTTGAATATGGGAATTAGGGGAATTCATGCCAATCCCGCATGTAGGAATATAACGTAATTCTAAGAAGACTATGTAACGTGGAGGTTAAAATCAGTCTACATGTTTTGTAAACTGTTATATACGTTAGCTGGGGATTCTGAACTCTAGCTTAATCAAAAATTAATTAAATCCTTAAAAATGGTTCTGTATTCACAGAAAATTGCAATTTAAGTTAGTACGTGTTTCTTCTTATATATTTCATTCACTAAAAATGTAGATAAATATATTTGAATATACCTTGTTACTAGGCTATTCAATTAGAATATAGTAAACACTCTTTGAACTTCAATTGTTGGCTTGGTGAAGGACTTATCTCCAGTGGAATTCCTCAGACAAATTACTTTATTAGTTTAAGTTCCCAATGAAGATGGCAGGTTGGTTGCCGATATACGTATTTAGGTGTTCTAAATATCGTGGTGGTAAGTCGTTAAGTTTAATTACTTAAACTACCATCTCCAATCAAGGCTATGTAATATTATAAATCTAAGTTTTTTTGTGAAATGAAGCACATTTATAGTGTACTAAATGTTAAAAATAACATTTTGTGTATTAGCGAAGGGTCAGCCATTATGCTATATTTAGTACATGTTCTTCGAAAATTCAAGTACTTCTAGAAATTCCAGGAAATTCAACTACTATACAGTACGTATGAAAAGTATGGAATAAATTCATTTTACTGGAAACGATTAGTTTTTTGCAAATAGCCTCGGACACGTCAATTTTATTTGATAAAAGCATACATTTTTATAGCAAATTCAATTTCTGACGTCATTTGTTTTTACGTGACGACGTCATCATCTTTTTTTTTAAATAGCAACTCCTATGTTTTGTGACGGATTCGGATAGAGGACATTTTTCTGGGTATGGCACTGTAAAAAAGTGGCATGTTGAAGAGGAAAGTCTTCGAGATATTTGAGAAAGTTTCAAAATCATGGAATAAATTTGTTAAAATGAAAGGAAAAGAAAAACGTAGAATAAAAATTAAAGATTAGAGAAAAGCCACTTTATTAGTTACAAATTAAATTATTTTACTAAACTAAAATAAAAAAATAAAATAATTACAATAAATGTACAAATTTCTGTCCGTTAACTTCCTGACAATGGACCAGCCGATTCCAAAATTCTTCTACATTTTCGATCACGCTCGCCTGAATTGATGTAGTAACCATACGTATACGATTTTTTAAGTCGTCTAAATGTAGAGGTTTATTTTGGTATACTTTGCTTTTCACATAGCTCCACAAAAAAAAATCTAAAGGCCTGAGGTCCGGGGATCTTGCAGGCCATTCGATCGCGCCTCGTCTTCTAATCCATCGCTGAGGAAAGACGACATTTAGATAATTCCGTACAGCCACTGTATAATGTGGTGGATCTCCGTCTTGCTGAAACCAAGTTGTTGGATGTGGAAGGTCAGGATCCTCATGGTTTGGAAACAACACGGCAAGAGCAGGTATCAGATCATCGCGAAGGAAGGTCAAATACATATCTCCAGCTAAATTACCGTCAAAGAAAAACGGTCCAATCACACGGTTTCCAATAATAGATACCCTCCCCAAACATTAATTTTTTGTGGAAATTGGGTATGTGCTTCCATCATCCCATGTGGATTTTCAGTTGCCCAATACCTTGTATTCTGTCTATTGGCCGTGTCGTTCAAATGAAATGTTGCTTCATCGGAAAATAAAATGTCTGTCAGTCGTATTCGATTTTCAATAATATTGTTCATCATTGTTTCACAGAATTGGATTGGCCGATCAAAGTCATCCTCTTTTAATTCGTGCACCAAACTAACTTTATACGGATGGTACTTTTCTTTTTTCAAAATACGTGATACCGAAAAAATGCTTATCTGGTTATCTGCAGCAATCTGACGACAAGTTACATGGTGATTTTCCTGCACGCGTAAAAGCACATTCAATTTAACATTCTCTTCGACTTCGGGACGTCCACTCATAACAATATCTCTGACATTTCCATTTTCCCGAAACTTCTCAATTTTACTCACTGCTGATAGTGTGATAGGTCTTGCGGGATACTTTTCATCTCCGTAACCGACCATTATCAAAATCTCCATTCGTTGTTTTTCGGTTAAATGGGCCATTGCAAAATGAAAGTACAGTTAAGGAGAGCATGTCGCTAGATAAGGCACCTGTCAGTCAATGTGACAGATATTACAATTAATTACACCAATTTAAAAATTTATAGTACCTAATTATATTATTTTTTATTTTAGTTTAGTACAATAATTTAATTTTAAACTAATAAAGTGGCTTTTCTCTAATCTTTAATTTTTATTCTACAATTTTCTTTTCCTTTCATTTTAACAAATATATTCCATGGTTTTGAAACTTTCTCAAATATCTCGAAGACTTTCCTCTTCAACATGCCACTTTTTTACAGTGCCTTACGCAGAAAAATATCCGAATCCGTCAAAAAACATAGGAGTTGCCATTTAAAAAAAAAGATGATGACGTCATCACTCAAAAACAAATGAGGTCAGAAATTGAATTTGCTATAAAAATGTGTGCTTTTATCAAATAAAATTGACGTGTCCGAGGATATTTGCAAAAAAACTAATCGTTTCCAGTAAAATGAATGTATTCCATACTTTTCATACGCACTGTATAATTGAGAATATTGTTTAGTAATGCTAAGTAATGGCAAGTTATTTTTAATACTTTATAATTAAATATATAGTAAAATAGAGAATTAATCGATTCCAAGAAATTTAAATATTGTATTGCCTTTGTTGTTTTGAAATTGGAGAACACTTTGTTTTATATTCGTATATATTTTTATACAGGGTGACTTTAAAAGTTATGCGAATATTTTAAGCAGTGATTGTTCACATCAAAAGAATACAATATACGCCAAATTGCCTATTGCCATACAAATGTGTACGGTTACGGAGTTACAGTCTTCTAAAGTGAGACTTGTCCATAAAAATTGAATTAACTGGAAAATCGATGAGTTTGTCTACTTTTAACAAGAGTACTTTTTTGAATATTTCTGCATTGCAATTGAAAGTGTTTTGTCAAAAATAAGAAAAACAGTATAATTTAAAAGATATTGTAAAAAGAGTGTCTGATCCTCCCACTTACGACGCCTCTGGTACACTTATTACAATTACAATCTTCAACCATGGTAAGTAACGTACGAACATAAAATTTCAAAACATTCGTGTAATATTACCATAATTATATGCAGAAAAGTGATCGGACAAATCCCACATTAGAAGGCTGTAACTCCGCAACCGTACACATTTGTATACTACAATTTTGCGTACATTGTATTCTTTTAATGTGAACAATCACAGTTTCAAATATTTGCATAACTATTAAAGTCACCCTGTATATCTAATGTAAGATTAAAGTAATTACACAAATACTGTTTAACATTTTAAAATATCCGGAAAGGTGATCGGAATGCTGTGTATTTATTTACGTTAGAAAAACCCCAAGGCTAGTAATCACGCATAACGAAGATGACAGGAACCCCCGCCATTCTTAGCAATAAATTTTAATTTTGTACATCCTGCTATCTTCAAATGTTCATTGGTTTATTGAAACTACGAATAGAAGTAAAAAAATTTAATTACCCAGATGGCAGTACCACAAAAAATATTTTACACCCAAGATTAGACTTCGATTAATTTCATGTAGGTAAATAGTACCAAAATTTAGTTGAAACCACTACTTTACACTAAAGCCATACCTTAGACACACCGCCATACTTTTTATAGACGATTCTCAAAAACGTAAGTAAAATAAAAGTAAGTTGTTACAGATCTAAGCTACAGGTTTTCGAACAAATGTTAAACAAATTTTGTTACAATTCCATCTGGTAGCTATAAAAAAATAATATTTTACAAATCTTATTTCTGATTATAGTAAAACGTATTGTTCTATTAACTGAATTCTACTAAATTCAATTTAAAGACCCCCTATAAATGCCTTAGTCTTAAAAAAGCTACTTTTAAGAGAATTACAATATTTTTTGTATTCTTTAGTTTACTGCTTGTATCGTTACTGTTACTCTACATTGTATGCACTACCCATCCAGAATCAAAGTATCTTTTTAGTAAATGATCCTAAAGAGAAAAACAAACTGTAAAATTATTATGTAAGTACAAACGTTTACATTGAAGGAAACACGAAGTATTCCGAAGTACTTCAAAGTAATTTCAGGTAATGCAAAGTACTGTTAAGGTAACGTGAGGTTATGTAGCCAATTTTTATATGTATTTCGCTAAGTGATTGATGCCTCGGCAATTAGACATTTCCTCGACTTATGGCCTTCCAAACTACCAGACCTTAATCCTGCCACATTTTAGTTATGGCGTTACTGCTATTCTTCAAGTCATTGACTAATGTTAACATATTGGAAAAACTGAAAAAATTAATTTCTGAACAATTTGTTTCCATATGTTCACTTAAAACATTATCGAAAATTTTCTAGTAATTAAAATTATCGCTGTCCTATATTTTTAATATTTACATACATTATCTAGATTCATTGTCCAATTATAAGGCACTTTAGTAACCCGAAATGATGCAGCTAATTTATTTAACAGGGACTTTACATCCAAGCTGTAAGTAAAAAGCAATTAAGATCTATATTTCCGCAAAGTCGCAGTAATTACATGAGATTAATTACTTAAACTAATTTAACTAAAACTATACTAAACAGAAATAAACTAAAATTGCGAAATAAGAGCCACGGGGTCCGAGAAGTTGAGAGAGTTTCAAAATATACAACGCCATAATCAAGTTTCAAAGTCCCTTGAATGTTATGAAACTAACTTTCCTGGCCGCAATCTTTGAAACTTTGTAAAACATCACGGGACGTTAAAGTGGATTCCAAGGTGCAGTTAGTTTCACTCGGACCCCGATATAACTTACACTGAGTACATTGATATATGGTACACAGCGAGGTAAGTTCCCGTTTTACAAACGTATATACAGTACGTTCCAGACATCGTTCCACTTCGTTTTAATAGACTCAAATTGCTCTATATATCTCTTCTCTATTCATATAAACTTTGTAAGCAAACTGCTACAGATCCGATACCCAAGCTTTTGGAAACTTCAAATCAATTTCCAATATTATGTATTATTTACGAATAAAGGCAACACTGCCGCTAAGGTTAGCCACAACAAATATATCATCATACAATTTCTATAGTAATGAAATGTTTTCAATTGTACAAATCGCTCGATGAAAATTGAATCTTTTAATTGAATACGGAATAAATTGATAATTAGAAAAATATTTATAGAAATTTAAAGAATCAAACTATGGATACAGTCAATCACTAAACCAAAAAAAATGAACACCTGTTGCGTTACTAAGGAATATCAGTAAAAGGCAGTAAAAGGGCTGGTGTTTATTACATAATCTAAAATGATAAAATCAATAGTTTGAGGAAGCATACTGCGCGAAAATAATCAAGCAATATAATGAAACTGTAACGTTTACATATAGTACTTCCATGTGACGCAAATGAAGATGAGAAGTTGCAGGTACAGTATAAAGAATTAAAATGATAAACAAAAACCGCGAATGGAAGTATAATTTTACTGATATATATATATATATATATATATATATATATATAACATCAGGATAAGAAAACACCCGCAAGGGTATAAAGGAGTTATTGAAAGATATTGGGCCCTTTGATCTGCGTATGGTGAATAGTTTGTAGTGAGAATATACTACATCAGCATATCATCATTCACAGATATTCAGGGAAGACGCAATAAAGAAAGAACAGTTAATAACTGGTTATTCGATAGTAACCAAAAAACATAATAATGTACGTAGGGATAAAGAGAGGTGCAATAACAGATAGTGACTATTACTTGGGGTGCCACTAATGAGCGAAACCAGTATAGTAGGAATCTATCTATAAAATATATACAAGGAGTGGAACATAAAAAGTTACCTTTCAGAAGACGAAGTCGTCTAGCGAATCTCTCAAGATAGATATGAATAAAGGTAAAGGTATTAAGAAACAAGGCGTAAAGAAGTAAGAATAATTTAAAAGGTACGTGGCAAAACTTTAAAATTACCAAGAACGCATATGTGAAAAGTTGACCAGGAAACGGAAGAAACAGGTGTTATAGTTGACGAAAACAATATGAAATAAAGTAATGTTAAAAAAATAATACTGGAAATGATAGTTATCCAGAAAAGAAGGTATTGTACAATCAAAACATTTCTCGAGAAAACAACTGTAAGAAAATGTAAAGCAAATTAAAAATTGTTCTAAAAGCCATTGAATGAACTCTAGAAATAAAAAGCATAGACATTAAGTAAAATATAGAGAGTGTCCCAAAACGTACCGGTAATATATCAAGGATGTATTCCAGAACATATATACAGTCGAAAATTCCATATAAACATGTGTCCTAAACGTAACCGTTAACAAATTACTGTTTATTTCATAATATATGTGGCTAAAATTTTAGTTTAACGGATTTCTGAAATACTGATCTAGTTGCTATTATCGCGGCTTTTGTTTGGTAACATTTGAAAATAGTTCTTAACAAATTATTGTTTTAACTTGTCAGTTTATTACTGTGATACTGATATTATTGGCTTCTACTTTGTATTCTTATTCCCATCGCAATTCACAAGTGATTCACAATGCCAATGTTATTTTCAAATGAGGAATATGCAGATATTCATTATGTTTACGGTCTGTGTGATGGATATGCTTTAGCAACGCAACAAGATATCACAGAAGATATCCCAATAGAAGACTACGCCTACGCGTGCAGTTTTCTTTAATCCACATCGTCAGCTGAGGCAACATGGCACTTTCAATGCAAGATATGCAGTCGGCCAAGGAGTTGTCTGTAGACCCATAAACGATGATGAATAAGTTCTTGATTTATTACAAGAAGATCCGCCTTTAAGTGTGTGAAGAATTGCATTACGTACTGGAATATATAGAAACCAGGTTTGGAGAATAATAATAAGTGCTCGCTTACATCCGTATCATCATTAAGGAGTTCAAGCTCTAGGTAACGATTTTAAAGGCCGTTTAAGATTTTGTAATTCGGTACAAAATAATCAAAACCTACCGCATATTTTATGGACCGATGAAGGTTCTTTCACACGAGATGGTATCAATAATTATCATAATTTTCGTGAATGGGCTGCAGAAAATCCTTATTTAAGATGACGCTCGCATTTTCAACATAGATTTAGTGTTAATATGATAGCTGGTATTCTTAATGATCGTCTGATTGGACCATTTAAACTGCCACACCGTTGGAATGGTGTGAATTACGAATATTATCTAGAAAACTCTTCACCCTTATTACTGAAAGATGTGCCATTAAATATTAGACGTGCAATGTGGAATCAACAAGATCGGGCACTAGCACATGAATGTCTTCGTGTTAGAGCTTGACTTAACGCACATTTTCCGGGAAGATGGATTGAAGTAGGAGGACCCGTAGTAGGACCACCGCGTTCGCCGGACCTGACTCCGTTAGATTTTAATCTTTGGGGTCACATGAAACAGATTATTTATGCAACCGAAGAGTACACGGTAGAAGAATTACGTCAAAGAATACAGCAGGCTGCCGATATGATTAGGAATAACCCAGCAACAATATTAAGAACGCAGCGATCTCTTCTGCGACGTGCGGCTTTGTGTATCGAACACAATGGAGATAATTTTGATCATTTCTTGTAAATAAAATAATAAAAATGCATTAAAAAAATATTCAGTATACAGAAAGACTGTCGATGAATGAAATAGTATAAGGACTATCCCAGTTTACAAAAATAAATCATGATTACTTGAGACTATAATAGATATGGATACGTAATATCTAGTATATTGGGTAGCTCTTCCAACAAATATGGCAGTCTTCTATTGAGATATCTTCTACGATCTCTTGTTGCGTTGCTAAAACATTTCCATCACACAGACCGTAAACATAATGAATATCTGCATATTCTTCATTTGTAAATAAAATTGGCATTGTGAATTACGATGGAAATAAGGATACAAGAAGAAGCCAATATCGTCAGTATCACAGTAATAAACTTACAAGTTAAAACAATAGTTTGTTAAAAACTATGTTCAAATGTTACCAAACAAAAACCGCCATAATGGCAACTAGATCAGTATTTCAGATATCCGTTAAACTAAAATTTTAGCCACATAAATTATGAAATAACCAATAACTCGTTAACGGTTACGTTTAGGACATTATGTTTATATGAACTTTTCGACTCTAACTAAGTTCTGGAATTCATCCTTGAAATACGTTTTGGGACACCCTGTATATAAAGGTCCTAAAATTCGTCGGAAAGAACGACAAATATTTTGAAAATTGTATGGTAGTGGAGGCCATACTAGTATCGAAGGAGAAGAATGCAGAAGATACCCTATTAACTTTCGTGTTTTCTTTCTTGGTGACTATTAGAAAACCACTAAAGCCGTAAGGAAATTAAAGTCCAAAAAACAATGGTAGCCGACATAAATTGACATTTCAATAGTGAAATAATTAGGCAACAATGATGTGAAACTACTAATGGTTACCAATTATCTAACAGTAGAATAAATAGTCCCAATTGCAAAAAAAATGTTCATTAAGAAACAGTTACATAGCTTTCAGCTCAGTATAATTAGAGGGTGGGACGGAAGGAAAGTGTTTAAGGGTACAACTGAAAACAAACCCAAGGAAATACAATCTTCATTCCAACCAAGCTGAAACGCTAAAAGTGTCAAACATTTAGACAATTATAAAAAGGGACTTAATATTCACCATGAAATACAGAATAAGATAGATATAGGGAAAGCCTTCGTTTCGATACCTAGGGAAGAAATATGGATAAATAGAATACAAGCAACCTCACTTTCGATGCTACCTACTACAAAGAGTAATGAAGGCAGATTAAATTCTCAAATTAAATCTAATACAAAATGGTTTTAGAATAGACAGGAAACAGCCCACTCAGTTGACCCTGATTGTAAAAGTAGTTCCTGGTATAATAACAATCAGAAGAGCAAAGCCTGGCGTCAAAAAGGTATACTGGATCACATCAAACTATTAATTATTTATAAACTTTCTAAATACATACTGTACCAAGATCATATAACCTTCTGTTGCGAAAGAAAGTTCTTTCATTTTTGATGGGAATTGTTATGCACTAATACTTAAAATATACCAGTCTAGATCTGCAATACATTCTTTTGAGGTTTTACATAAAGTTGCTTGCCAATCAAATTGTCATTTCCAACACCATAACCATTATCCTACAAATTGCTTCATTTAATCGTCAGTCAATAGACCCAAATTATTTCATAAAAAGAGCGTAGGTACATTCTATTCGACAGACAACACCACGAACGTGTTTTTGGTTCATCAATGTCTTTTGCTCCAGGGGTATTAATGCGGTTGGATATTGCGCGATGCTCACCACGTGTCATGAATTTGTCAGGCAACAACCGGGCGTGACAACAAAGATACGCGAAGCGAACGCTGACCTTCCGCCTTGCAGGCCAAACTTCTTCATGGGGTGCAGTGCCTCACCATTATTATGTCCTTTGCTCCTTACCCCGACATCGACACAGTTATGGATGTGTTTGAATAAACAGCCTTATTTTGAACTCATCTTAAATCTAAGTACTAGTTCACATACATAGAGAATATGTTTGTTATTGGGCCACATTGAAGAGGCTGTGTATCAAACTTTTTGTTATACTTTAATTTTTTGCTGGCTAGAGTCCTCTTCACTATGAAGATCGAAGTTTAACAGTTTTCCTTCCAAGGGTAAATGATGAACAACTATAACATTCGCAAACCAACTCCCACAAAGTGCTGCTGCAATGACCTTTTGTCGTTGCTCTTCTCATCAATCCCTTTGTTCACCGGACCATTGTTAACCATATCTCCTTATAAAAGGAATTCGATAATATAACCACAATTTTTAATGTAACGTGTGATTTCTGACGCATAGTGTATATTAGGAGTGGTTTTCCCTTTTCAACGTTTGAACGGCATATTTCGAGCTTCGATTCAAATATTTGTCCTCATATATTGTGGTATGCGCATCGATCGCGTATTTCGATTTTCGGTTTTGAGACCGCAGTCAATTGGAACGAGAAGAACGCTTTCAACTTTCAAGAAGTGCAGACTTGAATTTTTAATTAAGGTCGTTACGACTCGGAAGTTATTCCATTTTGTAAATTTTCAAGAGCTCAGGGGAAACTTAAACACGCTAGTGTGATAGTAAGATTTTTCCCAGGGAGTAAATCCAATTTAGTGCATTCTTGAAAAGTTTTCTTATGCCAATTTTACATCTAATGGTAAGCTTAGAAGGTTCTATTCCATTTGTTCTTTTTCTAAGACAGTTGAATTTATTTAGGCAAGCAATTAGCAGTTGGAAGAGTTGAATCATCCGAAAGTAGATCGCAATTATAACGTTCAGCCCGATAATTTCCAGACACCTGTATCTGTGTTGCATGGTCGAGAAGCAGATGTGCGGTAAACGAGTCCATTGTGTGAAGACAGCGACGCTCAAGGTCGGTCGGTTAGAAACCTGCATTGGTTGATATTACCACGAAACTTCGATAACCATTGAAAGACAAATAATACAACTCGTTTTATTTGCGTAGGCATATTTTGTGGAAACCTAGTAAAGACTCGACTATTTTGTTATTACGTTCAATATTTATAATTGGAGAAATACCTGTTCAGATTAAAATAACTTTATGTACTTTGGAAATTTGTTAAATGGTCGACAGATTACGAGATTAACTTTCTGATTTAAAGTTCAAACAAAAGGGGGAATTTTGCGTATATTTATAATTATCCGTGCGTATATACCATCTATTTTGGGTAATTAATCTAGTTTGGTGTATGCGAGGCCTCGAATATTCGACTCTACACGTGAAATAGGAGGTTTGTGTAGCATTTTTGAAGTGGATTAACGCTTCCTAGTTTAACCGATCTACGCATGATTGTTTTCCCTAGAAATTTTGGGTTCAGCTCTGAATTAAAAATTAAATCAGAGAAATACGTACTGTGGTCCGTTCATGTTGGTTAATGAATGTAAATTAATGAACATATATATATATATATATGCATTTAGTACTGATACACCTCCGAACGCTATGTTCTTAGATCGAGTTTGCCTCCGTTTTTACGAGTTCGCCTCCGAATTCGGAGGCGAACACGTTTTGCCTTGTTATCATCTCGCAAATTTGGTTGCTGACGTTTTACATAATGTGGAAGATTTTAGCTCGGAGTTGGAAATAACCTATATACACCAACTTATATACAGCATAGTGTAACAATATTTCACTAGATGGCTGTACTGTTTTATACGCATAACATATGTAGGTACTGATCGCCTCCCTACATTATTGTTACTAATTGGCCTCATCTTATCATCGTCATACTGGCAACAATGCTAGAGGTGGCGACGATACACATACCCATGCGAATATGTTCATTAATTAACTATCGAGCGTGACAGTCTTGTAGGGCGGTTTAAGCGTAAAATGAATACGGCAGTTATTTAATTTATGGTACTACTTGTGGTAATATGCACTTCAATAATTTGGATTTTCTATACACTGAGGTCGAAATTAAAGCAGTACAGTATAAGTGAATAGGATTTTTGATTTTCTGTTTCCCGCATTGTAATTTTGATTGTGCTATGCTTAGTACATGTTATTAAAATAGAAATAATAAAAGATTTCAAAAATTATTCAATTCTCCATAAGCATCAAATTGCTTCTATTACCCACCGCATACCTTCAGCAAAAGAAACATAAATAAATATAATATTGTATTCAAATTGCGTATTTAGGCTACTCTGTTAATTTGAAATAAATTTTTCTTATA
>JABXWE010021840.1:0-16178 GCA_014611495.1 Limonius californicus | reverse complement strand
CAGGTAATGTGAAATAAGTAGTAGCAAAATTTTTCCATTACTTTTTTATACATCGCACTTGAAAATTCATGTCACTAACATGGCATATTGGATTTTTAATTACTTTTTGATTAATCTTCCATTCTAGAGTATAGGATGAAATGTTCTAGCTATTTTCTTACTCTTTTCGATTTTAGTTAATACAACGGTTTCGTCTTTCCGATTCGCTGCAAAACTCACTTCTAAGTAATTTTACTCCCTGTATTTGTATATGTTCTTTGTTTCCTTATAAATATATATCATAATATTTAATCCAATCCCATTTATGAGATACATATCTGAGTTTTCTTCTTCTTCTACAATAAATACGTGTTACAAATTTGTAGAGCATGTAGGGGATTCAAACTACACGAACTTTTAATAAGAAACTCATATCTGGAAACTCATCATTTTCGAGCTACAGGTAACAGTAGTTATCTACCTGTTGTTTAGTGGGGCCGTACCGTTTTTCACATCCTCTCACCTTTTTACAAGAAGTATTGCCGAAATGGTTGGAACAAGTACCATTGGGGATTGACCAACAGACGTGGCTTCAACATGACGATGCGCCAGTACATTTTCGCTTACCGTCTGAGACTACTTCAACCAAGTAATCGACGACGGTGATTAATTGGCCGAGGAGAACTAGTAGCGACGCCACCACGCTCTCCGGACCTAACTGGCCTAGATTTTTTTATGGGGCCATATGAACTGTCTGCTTTACGAGACGCCTGCCGGGTCTGAAGAAGATCTGTTAGCACGTATTCTGGTTGCAGAGCAAGATCTCCAAACAACGCCTGGCATTGTTCAAAGAGTCTCTGCTTATCATACAATTAATCTTTAATCTGTATCTACAGAAATGAAATTCAAATTACTTAACCTTACTGAACACCATAATGAACAAAATTATACATTATTTATAAATACTACACGTAATTGTCTGTCAGATATTATATTCTGTTTAGGATTAAATTGATTGTCTGCATAATATCTTCCCTAAAACAAACATTTGCTCTTCCAATTCGGTGCATTCTTCTCTTGGCGATGTAACAATTTTATCTCCCATGCCTGTGTCTACTTTTAAAACGCCCAATCAAAGAGGACCTACAGAATTTCGTAGGGTCCTATTCACGGGAACCGTTTGCAGTTCAACTGCAAGAGAAAATTTACTAGGCAGATTACCTCCTTGATTTTCGATTGCTATACTAGTAGGGCGAACTTCTGTTAAACATCTGATGTATGGATGCTAAGATTTGAATCTCAAACCTCATAGCATAGAAATCTAACGCTCTAAGCTCTAACCCGCACGGTCTATTCAGAGGTGATCGTATCTGTCTATAAGGTGACCTATTTCCCCTGTTAGAAATCGAGCGTATTAATTAATGCCACTTCCAACTCCCACGGTATATATTCGTCATTCAGAGACTGTTAAATATTTCGTAAATTGCTTTCAACGATTGTATACGAGTGTTTGTTTTTCAATGACGCGATAGGAAATTCTCCAGGGCCTAGAGGTATATTGTTTTTAATTCCTTTTACAGCATCCAAGGCTTGCAAAGACGATTGATGTGTCTATGATTGCAATTCTTGGTATAATTACTAGTGCAGTTCTTGTTAATTACTTTTTAACTTTATAGGAAATTTAAAAGAACGTTGTGGAACTTCATCGAGACTTTCTCTGTTGTAACCCATTTTTGTATTCTAACTTGTTCTGGAGTCCAAGTTATTATCTTTTTATTGCGCATTTACTCGTGTTGTTATTGCAATTTAATTTTAAAATTCTGTTGAAATACAGTGGCAATCATTTGTGCTATTGCAGCAAACACAGATTACTTCCACTACTTATCGTGTCGACAGTAACAGCATCTTGTTCGAAAAGTCATTTTCGGAGTATTAATCATTGGGAACTTAATTTTTACAAAAACGATACCTCCTGAGAAGACATTTAAACATACCAACTCATTGCTATTAAGTATTTTTGAAAATTACTTAGAATTTTGGTTGTTTTGATGTACTGTATAGGCATAGTGATAAAGTTCCGCAGAAAATTCACAATCTTGTTTTTAATGTATGTTTGAGAAAACCTCGAAACACATCAATTTTGATTTTTAACAAGGCACATTCTCACCTAAATTATTTGTCGGAACTATAACGCCATCAATTTTTTGACAATATAATTTTTTTCTCTTATTGTGAAGGATCTCCTCGCCAATTAAATTGTGATATAAAATAATTGGTACCCACATAAAGTCAAACAATACCGAATTTATTTTAATGAAAATAATAACATTATGTAAAAAATTACCCAACACAAATTTTTAAATTGTCCTCCAATAACCAGTTGGCATTGAGCAGCACGTGTGTAAAAACTTTGTATCACACATACAATAATTTTCGGGCTGATCCATTCCATTTCTTAACGGATCCGACGCCTTAAATCGTCCAAATGGTTCGGGCTATACTGTAAACTCGCTACTTCACATAACCTCATAGAAATATATCTAGCGGTGTTAAGTCAGGTGACCGCGCAGGCTACTCAAACAGTCCTTGCCATTCTTTCTATGGGAGCATGTGAGATTTGGAGTTTACATTAGTAAATCAAACAATTTAGACCAGTGGTTCCCAACGTGTGGGTCACGAACCCTGGGGGGTTGCAATATAGGGTTAAAGAGGTCGCGGGAGAATTTCCAAAATAAAACCAAATGCCTTTTCTAGACATTTATTTCTAGCTTTCACAAAGTAAACAAAAATAAATTAAACTTAAAAAAATAAAATCTTCAATAAATGCAAGAGCTAAACATTAATACCTGTAAAAATAAAAAGAAGTTCCAAAATAAAAACATTAACGCGATGTAGCAAATGACACTAAACAATTTACACTATTTACAGCTTTATCCGGGGTATTCGTGCATTCTTTTGGTGCAAATTGATCTAAGCTCTGGGAAAAGACTAATTTCAACATTCCATCACATCATATCTCAATAAGTTTTTCTTTCATGTTTGTCGAAATTTCAGTCTGTTCAGCGGAATTGTCAAAAAACGGGTTCAGTATCCTTCTGCAATTGGCATAACTGTTTTGAATTTCTTTGGGGAAATAGTCAATGAGCTGCTGTTTTAAATTGTGCAAACTAACTTGCATATCTGCAAACACGTGCTCAGAATGTATCAGATTATCATCTTTAAGTAAGTCTTCCGTGAGTTCTTGAACGCACTGGAATAAATCCAAATTATTTTTCTAATTCAACTCTACCAGAAATCAAGTTTCTTTATAAATCCTCTAATTTTGTCCGTGGCTGTTATTATGTTTATATCGCGGCCTTGTAAACTACTATTTAGCGATTAAGTGCTCGAAAATATCAGGAAGCCAACCTCATCTTGCAGGTACATCAGAAGTTTCGCTAGTAATTGGAAAACTCTTTTCAATACATTACCCCTCGAAAGCCATCTTACTTCCGTGTGATAAACAAGATTTGCGTATAAAGATCTCATGACTTCTCAAATTTGACGAGAAATATGAGTTTGTAAGGCTTTTCCCTTGATGGAATTCGCCACTTTAATAACATTTTTCAAAACGCAGTCCATTTCAGAAGGTAAAGATTTTGGAGCAAGAGCTTTTCGATGTAAAAAACAGTGTAACTATGTAGCATTTGACATTATCTCTTTTAATCTGACAATAAGACCAGATCGATGTCCTGTCATAGCCTTGGCGTAACTGATGAATATAGCAAAACATTTTGCCCAGTTAATCTCGTACTTATCAGTACTTTGCAGGAATGTGTCGAATAACCAGTTTCTGGTGGACTTGACCTCTAATGGAGTACAAAATAAAATATCTTCTATAATACCATGTCCAGTATAGTATCTTACAAATGTTATAAATTGGATACAGTAAGAAATATCTCAGGATTCGTTCATCTGTAATGAGAACTACGAGCACCTTTTAATATTTTTAAAACTTGTGTTATGTGATTACCTTTTGTCATGTTACTTATTCTTCTCTGGAACGGTGCCTCGGAGAGTACTTAACACCGTCGGTCCTCCTGGGTTAGTGCGCCACGTCACTAACTACCTCAAACAGGGTTAAAGTGGCAGGAGCGTGCGGAACCGAGTATTCGGATATCCCCGCAATGATTTCCCATACGCAATTTATTTATTTATTTCTTCTTTGGATAGAATTATTAGAGAGAGGTATTACTTTCAGCTTATTAGCTTCTTCTTCATCAACCATTATTTGCATAATTTCATAGTAGCGCTTCTTAATTAGTAGTGATTGCTGATGTAAAAGTGGCTTGCTCCTTGTAGAGGGAGTTGAGCATTCTTTAAAAAATTTTCGCAGGCTTTTCTTTTTTTTTATGTTCGATATTTAAATATCGAAATAGCTTTGATGGCTTCATATTTTGTTTTGACAACCCTTCTCGATAAAGTACACACTGGAGTTTCTGGGAAATATCGATACATATTTGAGATATTCAGCGCAGAAAAATCTATTTGTCTTTGTATTATTGTCCCTTTCAGAAGCGGAAGGTTCTTATGTCGGTTTTAAAAATGTATCCATCCTTAACAAAACGAGTATAACTCGTACTTAATGTTTAATATTTCTTATCGATTTATTGCATTCAACACACAGTCATCAGTACAGCACAAACCTCATCGCGGTCCGCCGCTTATATACAGTAAATTGGATTTCCAGATTATTTCAGTGCCATGTAGCACCCTCCCGAATATGGTGAAAGTTTCTAGAAACACGGAAAACTAATAAATAAATTGCACTACTTGATAATAGATGAGGTAAGTTTGCCCTTTAGCCGCTGATTCCGAATAAAGTTGAGTACTACAAGAGGCCAGAAAGGGGTCGCGCTTTAGGAATGCTTGGGAACCACCGATGCAGACGATTTAAAGCCCCGAATTCGTTTAGAATTGGAATGTATCAGCCCGGAAATTATTGGACGTGCAATACACATTGTTTATACACATTCTTATCAATGTCAACTAATTACTGTTGGACTATTAAAAAACGTCCGTATGGAAAATTTATTTTTTAATTTCTTTATTGTTGAACATTGTGTGTATTTTTCTGAAAACAATTGTTATGTCATATATGTTTATAATTATTTTGTATCACCATTTTACTAGTCAGGAGATCTATCAAATCAGGAAGGAAAAACTTGGGTTGTCATTTAAAAAAATGATGTCAACGCAGAATTAAAAGTCGATGAAAAAAATATTAGGTGTGTAAGCGCCTTTTTTGTGTGGTGGTAGCTCAGTCGGTAGAGAGCTCTTTTTGTAAGTAAAACGTCGATTCTGGCTTGGGTTCGAAACCTAAGCATTACTATGCAGATTTATAAAAATATTGTCTGCAACCGACCACACACAATTTCCCAATTCGGCTTGAAACCGTGGAATCTTAATACTAAAAACCTTTTCTGGAATTTCTGTCGTTCGGATTCGACGTTAAACTGTAGGTTCCCCCGTGCTTCTACCTCAGCGCTGAGGAAGAACACGTGGCAGAGAAGAGGCCGACACCAAGCAGTGGGACATAAAGGCTGTCAATGAAGTGTCTTTTTATAAATCAAAATTGCCGTATTTCAGAGTCTTCCCTAAAATTATTAAATATCAACATTATGCATTTTTTGAGGAACTTTATCACCACGCTGTTCTATGGTCCTGCATACTATAGCAAAATCAGTTTCCGCTGCATAATAGTAAAGGGAAATTGTTGGAAAATTTGTGATTATTCGACGTGCTGTATCGGTAACATTTGCAGTATTTATAGTTTTACGAAATACTACTTCTCGCTTCCCTAAATACGCCACCAATACAGTATATAACAGTATAATTCTACTGAAGGTGTGCTAACATAAAATTACTAATACTGAAAAGCTACATCTGGAAATTTCCCCTAAAACACTACAAATGAGTTGCAGTTAACCAACCATAAACTTTTTGTAAAATATAGAACCAGAATTCCCCAATGAAGGTTTTCCATTCTATTGTATAAATTATATTTGCATCCTACCAACTCCGCGCGCGTTTTAAAGTTGTACAAACTTCACAATGCCTAAAACGAGCAAAACACAATTATTGCATCAATGATGGAGCTGATACATCTTATCCACAGCCAGCCCTATTTGTGGAACCCTTTATCGGATTACCCTTTACATTGATGATATGTTTTTCACTTTCCTATTAAACTAAACTTCCAGACTTAAACAAACCATGGCTCTAAATCCAAAAACATTCTCAGACCTGATGAAATGCGAGATCAAGGAGCATTTTAACCCAGTTAATTCTGAAACTTTCAGCAACTTCAAATTTTCAGTATGAGTAGCTTTATTTCTCCTCAAGCTCGTATCCTACCCTCTTAGATTCAATCTATTATTTATCTACTTAAAACGAGCTCCGTTTACGTAGCGAGATGTGCGAAGACTAACTGTATTGGTTTTACGAGTTTGGATTTCTCTTATTGCGGTTTACTACCCCAGACGAGACTGAAATTTCGCGTAAGTTTGATACACTGGAAAAAGAGAGCATTTCCAATTTCAGGATTCTTGGGAACAATGGATATATGTTATACCAAGAGTGCTCTATATTTACATATTTATTTCAAACACGTAAAGGGTTTGTTCGTTTATGCGATTTTTTCCCTTTAAATTTCATTTGGTTGTTCATTAAGGACGATAAAAACCAGGGCGCAGATTCATTAAAATCAAACCGGTGTCGTTAGCAAAACGAGAATCTTCCACTCGGGGTTAGGAGGACTAAACGTGTTCTAGTTTACTGAATTTTTAATTCTCGTTTTAAGGCAAATACACATTTTTGAGTTGGTTTCATTGAAAGGTTTGTAAATTATAATTGTGCGACTTGAAATCAGAAACCGCTGATGTAAATAACGGAAATTGGTAATTACGACAGCTTCAAAGTAGGTTTTAAATTCGCACGGTAGGCAATGAATCGGAAAAAGTGGACGTTTCCAGTGTTATATTTTTTGTTTAATTAAATTGTTGTTTTTGCTAAAATCGCATTAATTATTGAATTACTTTTTTGAGCGCTTAAATTGCTGTGGAAATGTATCCCTTTCGTTATTTATTTTAATAATGGATCAACATTTTGGGATCAACGAAAAATAAATAACGCGAGTTGTATGGGAAATTCGAGCTACTAGTAAATATACAATACGGATTCACACAACCAATTTATGTAACTTTCCATCAGATACGATATTTCTAAAGCCAATTTATTTATTTTTAACTTTGCATTCTGGCAAATATTAATTGCTATTTTAATCCCCGTCAATAATTAATTAGAGGGATGTTAAATACATGTAGCCCACACTTTTACAAGCAATATTAAAAACAGATAAGCACAGTAAACTATCGCCGTTAAACCAAATTTAGCTGTAAATAATAACGCGGAAAATAATTGAAGCATTTTTTAACTGGAATGGTCTCTGAACCAAAATAAGCTCTCAGCAAATATCAACAAGAAATCAATCGTGCTACAAAAGTACTGTGGGAATCCATAAACACAAGTTGTAAATTCGATAAAGAATTGTTGGTCATTATCAGAACCAGCCGTATCTGCTTAGATAACAAAATTACCTAAAACTGTAATTTATTTAAATGTTTAAATACAAGAATCTGAAGGTAAGTCGAGGTAAATAAGCAACATATTTACAATAATTGGCATACAAAAATAAATGACTTTGTTTTTAAGTACTTTTTCATATTGGCAGAACCTTTGTCTGTACTGTTAGGCAGTGGTTTTTGCCTACTTTGAATATTACTTAAATGTACGCTCAACAAATAAATATTTATTAAAATATACGCAGCTTCTGTCGGCTCTATAACAACTGGGAAGAATTATAAAGGTTTGAAGGAAAGGCCGACCAGGCAAGTGTTTCTTGGAATGTTAGGGAAAAACAAGGGGTAGCAGAGTCTTAAGAAGGGGCAGTGTTGTTGGTAGCTAGGTGTAAGCTTGCGTATATTTGGCGTAGTAACTGACTAATAACCTTTGCGAACCTACTAACTGATTGCGATTCGATTATCCTCTAAACTAAGGCAAGGTGCCAATTTAGTGTTACCACTTATGTGTTTATATATAAAGATGGGCTGCAATGGAATTATTAGCTAATATAAGCAGTGGTGTCGCTGGCGAGATATTTCTATATATCGCATAACAAAGTTTCCGAGGAGCAGCCATTTCAGCATTTGGCAATCAAATGTTAAGTCGCTTTAGTTCCTGAAAGAGGCGCCTGCAGCAGTGTGAGTGGAATTCCAAATTGTATTCCCCCACGCACTCATCATCGCGTTCGATTACCCTCCGGAGGAGCCACTTAGAGAAAGGGAACCAGCATATATCCAGAATCCCAGCACAAATGCATTAACTTGCTGTCCAGCTCCATCCGAGAAGGAAGACAGAAAAAGCTTGGGGTCTAGCTCCGCCAGAGAAGGAAGCTGCCAGAACTTGGAGTCCGTTTCCATCCGAGAAGGAAGGCCGAAGAAACTTGGAGTCTAGCTCCGCCAAAGGAAGAAGCTGCCGAAATTTGAAGTACCAGTCCACCAGAGAAGGAAGCAAGCCGAAGTTAAGCAGCCGAAATATTCTCCGTCCGCAAGAATTTCTAGTCCGTTGGTGAATTCCATAAAACTCGCGTACCTATATAATGTCGCATTTATTCATTTTGTGGAACACTTCGCCGTTGGGGTTAACTTAATTGATATCAAGCAGGTTATGCCAGCTAGTATCAATTAGGTTAATATCCTAATCAAATAAAAGTTTGAAGGTATAATATTTCATTTGAACTATTCTCCAAACATTTAAATTCATTTATCGTTGAGATTACGAAGTCAAGCAGTCTTGCTGAGAGCATTTAGATAGCAGCAAACCGTTTATCCCTTCCGTTCACTGAACCAACGAATGCAAGAACATCATAAACAACATCACATGTGAATTAAACTAACCCGTACGCGTACCAGATGGCAATTTAAACTAACTGTGTGAACACTGAAAACGACTCCAATTAGTGGTTCGTGGGTACATTTTGTTAAACGCATTTAAAACTAACTGCCAGGTAGCAACCATTTTCAAATCTACAGAGTACGACCGCCGCACGCCGCAGGCAGCCTGAAATCAATCCGGACACTGCCATTCAGCCGACCTCTGATCCAGTACCAGAGATGTACCTACGACGATTGTGCAGGCATTATTACTTTTACTTCTCAAATCTGAATCACATATATTTTTTATTTATTGCAACACACCCGTCCCCATGAGGACGGACCGTTACACCATGAAGTGATATATGTGTTTACCCGAATGGTTACGTATTATCTCCTTGGTATTGTATATGGTTTACAAGCACTGAATCCTATTATTGTTGTTATGCAAGATTGATGTAAATGTCTATGTAAATAGTTGTTGGAAGCAGTAGTCTAGTGAATATGTGATATATAGTAGCTATATGAGTAGATAATGTACGTGGCAAGATTAATCATTATTCCCCTAGCAATCATTAGGGAGATAGTCGGTCGGCAGAGGTTGCATCGAAAATACGCCTAAGTCGAATCATTATTATTATTATGAACGCAACATCAATGCCAGGTTTCGTTTTTAATTATAACAATTTCCGCGCCTAAAAGCAGGCAACCCTTTGTACATATTTAGTTATTCACATGCTTATAGGACTTTTTAATATTTCGAAGTTACATTTCTGTCAAGTCAACGCTGTGCGTATTGGAGTTTCAAAAGTTGGGGGAAGGAGATTCTAAAAGACAGTTTTCCGTAATTAGGTTAGTGGGTTGAGTATTGTCGGTCTTACCGGAAGTATATTGTGAACGGTGAGCTATTTCTTTTAAATCGTTTATCGATTGGTAATTCGTTTTCCGCTTTGAGAGTCACTACACACAGGAGCTTTTCCCATAGTTGAAAGGAAGCAAATTTCCAGGAATTTATTTCCAATATAGAATTTACTCCGGTAAAGAAGATTTTGTTTTGTGTTATGCCAGTGTCCATCAACTGGTGAGTTGGCTATGACCAGAAAATTGTTGTCTTGTCTTAATTTCCAGAGCCTTAATTCTAATTTCCGATAAATTTAATTTAGTTAAAATTCGTGATGCTGGACGTCCCGAAATTAAGGCGACACAGTAGAAAAACGCTACATTCATACGTATTGTTCAAATTGATACGTTTTCATTGACGAGTAACCTTGGGAAGGTTTACCCGAACCGAGTGGACGCTTGGGGCTATAGATAAGAAGTCTGGTGTACGGTTGAGCTTATTGCCGCCACATCTTGAACAAAGGAAGTGCATTTAAATCGTACATTTTAAAATTTGTATAACCTTGCCTTGTTGTTTACGATTTCATTATCATTATTTAAAAATTAATTTAGTAATTGATTTGGGGTCACAGAATTGTATCATTGGGGCTTTAATCGGGGATATGTGTACATATGAACTCCTATTGTAATATTCCATTTATTAGGGGGAACAATTTTAGGTAAAGCATATATACAGGATACTCCGATAGTAAGTTGATATTGCGTTTGTAAGAGTTCACAGCTTGCATATTTTTTTGATTGGTGTGATCACGCATGAATTCGTTACTCAGAGGCTTCCTACCTTACCAATTACGCTAAAAATTACTGGTATCTTATTCGAGTAGCGCAATAAAGGTCCGAAAAATTGTTTGAGTGTCGCCTAATTTAAGTTTAGTTATATTCAGTTCCAGGAACGTAAAATTGGGACTGCTAATTTATTTTAATTTATTTTTCTTGTATAGAAATATTAGAATTGTGGGTTGTTTTTACTAAGTAAAAAGAGATTTGGTTGCAACTTGTCTTTTATTTTACGATGAATTATTTGGAATTAAGTTTACATGAAGGACAGATAGTAGATATAAAGGTATGTGATTATTTATCTTGGGGTCCGACTTCCCAGTTACCACCTCGGACGATGTTAGTAAATTATAAGTCGGTGGCGCCTATAAATTAATTGTTGGGACCTACTCCTTCTTCGATGGGGTTTCCGGGATGCTAACATTTGTCAAATTGTTAATTTTCTACCTAAGCAGTGGCGTAGTTACGAGGTTGTTTTTGTAATTCAACTAATTTTTGCATGTAGTAACGATTAAAGGCGTGACATAATGTTTTATATTTGCACTCCAATTCTTATATTACATAAATGTATTTGAATCTCCTTAAACACTTTGAGATACTCTAGGAAGTTCTAAAAATATTAACTGAGCGAGAACGTCAATTGCAGTTTGGAAAATCGAAGGCTATTCAATTTCTTCAGTAACATAATTGTAGTAACCGCGTCTTTGTATATGTATCGTGATTGTCCTTCTGGATGTTTCCTATATAAATTAACAACTATAAGTGGGGTTTACCTATAATACCTGCAGTGCAAAAGTCTGTAATGGGCGATCTACTATTTAAAAGTTGCACAGTTAGGTATTAATAATGTAGGCATTTTAATTTGTTCTGCATTTATCATTTACAAAACTACTAAAAATTAAATACTGTACATATTACAGCAATTCTAATCGTTTAGTTGGTTGATTCATTAGTTTTTAAACGGTTGGTTTTCTTCTTTATTATAGACAATTCTGTCTGTTCTTTAATCAGCAATCAGACTATCACACCAGCGCTTCTTGGGTCGTTTTAGCTAGTGATGGGCATAAGCGAATATTTTATTAATCGAGATATTCATTCGAATTAATCATTGGAATCCAAAAATACGCGCGCATTTCGGTAATGCGAAAAATGTCTCGCATCCTGCCTTTCGAATGATGACTCCCTGGCACTACCGCTTTTGTCTCCAATTGTTTTTTTTTTCGGTTTTCGACTGGATTCTGTTCTGTATTTATTGAAATTTCTTCACGCTGTAAGACTTATAAGTGTAATCATGACGACCAATTTAGTAACTAACTTTTTTAGACGGGAAGGTAATATAAAAAGCCGGACAGATTACAAATGTTTGGTTTATTTGATATTTTTAAACAGGAACATAAATTACTGAAGGGCGGGGATGGCTCAGTGGTAGAGGGCCAAGGTTTGGATGTAATAGTCCAAACGCCTCCCGGTTCGAATCTCCCCAGGGTCGGAAATTTCTCTAATTCCCTGGGGGATCGGTACTGGGTCCCGGTCTCCATTTGCCATTGGGGATCAAATTAATGGCACTCCTCGAATTACGGTCGCATTAGAGGAGTATCAAGACCATAAACAAAAACATTCACTCACAACAGGCAAGCCAAGCACGGTTTCGCACCAACACGGTAACCCGCAGAGGCGGGCCCTGTTGTGCATAGCACAAACTAGCTTAGCCTTGCCCCACACCGCCTCGACACTGCGCAAGCGGTACGAACAAGGATCACGATAATAATAATAATAATAAATTACTGAAATTATTTTATTTATTTATCGGGTTTGTGAAAATAATGTATTTAATTGAATAATAATCAATATAAAAAATGTACAAATTATATTTTTGAATGTAAGTACGGAAAAATAGAAATAAGTAACCGTAACTTAAGCTTGCCCAGTTCTATATTATAAAATCTTATTTTGTTAACTCATGCGACCCCGTCATACAAAACATGTCAGAGATGTTTCTTTGTAGTTTCTCTTATAGTATCTTTTCGAATAGTAAATTCATTCGAATACTACTCAAAATATATACCGAAACAAACGATATTTCAATTACCAACCGATCAACGAAGCGAAAGTAATACTAGAAGTTTTTATCGTTCGAATGAATAATTATCATGTAGGTGATACATGCATAAGCGAATATGTCGAATTGTTTCATTTCAGATGCGAGCGTCTCTATTGACGTGTTCGAAATGTTTTTATCATTCAAATAAATTACTCGCATTTCGGAGATGTGTTGCATAATCGGATATTTCGAATTGTTACATTCAGAACACGGGCGCCACTAACGAAGAAGTTTTTAGCATTCGAATAAATTACTCGCCTTTCGGAGATGCGTACATCGAATATTTCGAATTGTTTTATTCGAGATGCGCACGGCACTAAACGAAAATATTCGAAAAGATTTTAACATTCGAATGTACTCGCACCTCGTATACGCATTCATAATCGAATATTTCGAATTATTTCATTTGAAATGCGCACGTCGTTAAAACGTATTCGAGAAGTTTTTATCATTCGAACAATTTATTCCCATCTCGAGATACATGCCCAATCGAATATTTCGAATGATATCTATGTAAATTACAACATCCAAATTAGGAAATTTCTGGAAATTTGTTACTTACTCAAATTACAATCCTTAACAGATATTTTTACGGAAAATTTACTTGGAGGATTCTATCTAACATAAGCTAAAAGTTATTTAAAACATTTGCTCGTTGTTTCAGAAGGAAATAGAAAACACAATACCGTAAACTATGAAAATCCAAACATTTATTTGGCAATCAGGTTTCATATTCTCGTTGAACCAAATCTCTCGCCTGAAGTTAGTCTGGTTACAAAAATTTGGAGATATCAAGGGACTGCATCCCACCGGGATTAGCTTTTTTGATAATGTCTTAAAAATCAAAATATTTCCAGATTCCTGTATTCCTTTTCTGTCATAAATATACATCAAAAGAAATAACTCAAGGGAAAATACCATTTTAAGTGATTTTTCAAGAGTAACTATAAAGTGTATGCCATCCTTTATTTCCACACTGTATAATAAAATAGCCTACTGCCTAACTTCAATATATATTTTTTCACTTTACATATATAATATTCCGTTTCTTTGAAATATGCCTGATATGATATTGGAAGCTTTAAAGGTAAACTGACAGAGTAACACTACACAGAAATATTTTATACTTTAAGCAAACATCTTCAGTTTCACATCAAAGGACCGAAAGATGCTCGTTTGCTTATTGCAATCTTAGAAGAGGCTGCCGTGGTTGGGCGAAAGGGCTGCGCTGGGAATATGGGCACCCTCTTTCATCTCAATATAAAAGCTTTTATATGAGTAAAGTAGTTAGATCGCGGGAGACCAGTTATACGACCCAACATAACACCTGATGTTCGTTGGATTCGCAACTTACGCAGTAAGTTCGGCTTTATGACACTGGGGACGTTTGAAATATACATACCCCATTTTTAAGAGACCGTGCGTTTCCATTTATAGTTGCGTTCAGAAAGTTGTAATGTTTCCCTGATCTGCCATTTCCCACACATGTTCAGAAATTCATGTTTTGTTCCTTTCTAAACTTCAAACCTAAATATGTTTCTTTTGGCGTTAAATGATTCACGCATTTAGTAATTACTTTACCGTTTAACACCTGGCACTCAATTTATTGCTCTTAATTTTACATTTCAAACCTTTAGAAGTTAGAAGTTATAAACGGAGTCCCTTCACATTTAACATTTGCAGAGACGTGTTGTCAAGTTTAAACATAATTAAGATAGGGTGCCCGAAAGTTATACGAGGATTGGCAATAAAATTCCCTGACTAACGCTGCGGCATTTGAGCCACGCGAACTGAAATCAAAAGTACATCAGCAACCAGGGTGGTCAAACGAATATCGAACAGCTGTTAGTTTCTACGCCAAAATGTACAAGGAGTTTCTGTCAGTCTTCATGGAGCAACGTGATAATGTTCAATTTTCCTCAAAATCAAGGTAAACTAGTGTTATACTCGTATATACCAGGTGTACGTCGATTTCTCGAACTTCAAATTTGTGGCTATAGATCAGCGGATGACCCCCGAATAATAGCAGAGAAGTTGACGTCAGTACGTAAACGGTTTTACATATTTTACATAAAGATTTACAAAACAGAAAGATCTGTGGAAAGTCCGTCCCACACTGTCTTACGAATGAGCAAAAACAGAAAAATGTTGTACCGAGGGCAAACTTCGTTGAGACTTGGTGGGAAAATACAAATTTTCTTAATTGCATTGCTACTGGTGAACAGTCGTGGGTGTTTCATTACTATCCTAAGACTAAAGCCAGAACATGCAGTGGACTGAAAAACCGCCACCACGACATTAAACATTGAATTTGCAAAATTTAGATTACAAATCTTTCTGATGACCTTTTCTGAGAAACAGGTTATCTGAAGGACAACTAGTATATTTTTAATGCTACGTTTCTAAGTGATGAACAAATGATTGTAGCACATTTCCACTGTGATATGAATCCCTAAAACGGTAATTCTCAAAGGGAAACGATATCATGACGTAGAGATATTAAGAAAAATACATCCGCCGAATTGTAAGTAGCTTCTTCGGATGCCTTTGCCGACTGTTTTCAAAATCTTTTAGAACGTGTATTAACGTAAATAGAGATGGCTTTGAATAAATATCAAATATTGTTCGTGTTACTGAAATAGTGTTTCTTTTATAGTGCGAGTTTGGGAATTAAATTGCCAAACCTACTAAGTAGTTTGTCCGCCAAGTGTCAATAGTACACAGAATAAAGTTTTTGAAAAAATATCTTTATAACTTGAAATATTTTGTATTTACCTCATCTGACATAGTTCATTTCAGAAGTAAACATTAACATAAAAATTTGCTCAACATGTTTTACTTGCTGCGTACGGTATTTTTTTGTGTTCAATATTTTCCAATTTTTTTTAAGAAATACTTGCACATGCTCAACAGTGCGAATATCATTTTTCGGATTCTATTTAGGAAATATAATTATAAAATTAACCTTACCATATAGGTATTTCAACTAGAATATATATTTTCCAACTCCTACAATGTAACAATTTGTTTAAATTTCATATTTCGCATCTTATTTTTGTAAAATACGTTCCTGAAATATACTTTGCAACTCAATGCAAAGTTGAAACTTCATATTTCATATTCTGTTTACATAAATGAATAGGCCACTAAAATACACTTCTTAACCCCTAAAAATGTAAATATTTGTTCAAATATCATTTTTCGCATTCTATTTAGGTAAATAATGTTAGAACTGCCTAATATTTTATTTTTCGCTTCTCAAATTATGCTGCTTCATAAGCTTAGGATTCCTTAATAATTATAAATAAATAAAATAAATAATAAACATAAAATTATAAATAAAAATAATTTGGAATATGTAAGTGCTTATTCTCATATAACTTGTGACTGTTGCGATATGATGCAATACTGACTATTCATAAAAATAATTTACTTTCGTGTATATCCAT
>JABXWE010021839.1:0-18658 GCA_014611495.1 Limonius californicus | reverse complement strand
CTTAGACTGAAACCAAGACTTCCCCAGGATGTGATATTAAGTGATAGTGACTAGCAAATCAGATGCAAAAATTAGTTTATCTAGCGGTGCCTAAAATAACACAACAGTAAATTATCACGATTCATAATATATCTTAAGTGAATTGTAATATATTAAAAAAAAAAAAGATTTTAATAAAAAATTCTTCCTTGAGAAATACCTAAAAAACCTACAACATTACGTTTATTTCGTGATGAAACGTATTTTTGACGTCCACGAATATTTATAAATGTTAAGTTACTTGTTTTTAATGATAAATATACAGAGAGAGTTAAAAGTATGGGGACACCAATTTGCTGTCGTTAATATTCATTTTATAAGAAAAAGTTCAATACAAAAGTTTTTTATGAAATTTTTATCTACATATTGATATACACGAAAAAATTTGTTATTCATTTGTTTTTGAGTTATGACTAGGCGATATTTTTTTAAATGGCAAGCTATTAATGTTATACTACTATTCGATAGAGAATTTTTTTCTCTTTATAATGGTATAAAAAATTTTTGGGTTTGCATAACATTTCTTCGAGAAAATGCCGGTTAAAGTTAAAGTATTTACAATTAATTAACTTCCCTATTCGTAAACGTTACAGCCATGATAAACAAAAGCGAAGCGATAAACAAAGGCGATATCACTAAGGCTGAATTTATTTGTTTACGACACCTTTTTCAATTTTGTGCAATTTATTGTTGTTGGCATTAGCAATGACGAGTTTAAGTGAACGTGAAAGAATTGAAATACTTATGATGCTGGGTTATCGAGATAGACGTAGAAGTTTACAAGATGTTTGTTGTTAGTAAAACATTACAACGTTTTGAACAAACGGGTAGCGTTAAAAATTTACCAAAGAGTGGTAGATCTAGAACATCGACAAATGATGGTAAAAAACTGGATGTTTTATTGGCTGTATCTGAAAATCCCCATTAACCAACCAGGCAATTAGCGGTCAATCTCAATATTTCATAGTTTTCGGTCGTTTCAATTTTAAAAAGTGAAAAGTATGAACCCTATAAGGTACACCTTGTACATGAGTTGATGGAGGATGATTTTGATAAGAGACTCCAATTTTGTGAGGAAATGTCAAATATTTGCAATAATAATGAAAATTTTGTCAACAGTATTGTTTTCTCTGACGAAGCTACGTTTTGCCTTAATGGTGAAATAAATAGACATAACTGCAGATACTGGTGATCGGAAAATCCTAATTTGGTTTTGGAACACCATACACAGTATCCTCAAGAGGTTAATGTTTGGGCGGGCATTCTAGGGGGTCATATTATCGGTCCCTTTTTCATCGGTGGCAATTTAACTTCGGCTCTGTATTTGCCTTTATTACAAAATCAAATTATACCTGCTTGTGCTACTCTCTCTCCCCATGAAAACAATGGACACCTCCCCAATAACACTATCTGGTTCCAGCAAAATGGCGCCCCACCACATTAAGGTGCAAATGTTCGTCAACATCTGAATAATGTGTTTCCAAACAGATGGATTGGAAGACAAGGAAACATTGAGTGGCCAGTCCGTTCGCCAGATATAAGCCCTTTAGATTTTTTTTCTTTGGGGATACGTAAAAAAAGTTTATAAAGATAGGCCCAATAACATAAAAGATTTAAGAATCTGAATTACCAGAACGATGGAACCAATTCCCCGTGAATTCTTAGAAAATTCTCTGCGGGGTTTTGTAAATCGATTGGGTCATTGTCAAATTCTAAATGGAGGACAGTTTGAACATTTAATTCACTAGAATTAAATGTTTGTTTGTTTTTATTTATGCTTTACTTGTTTTTGTTAATGTTTTTGTAGTTTGTAACAACATTGTATTTTTTTGTCGTTTAATTTAGTTATTAATTTCTTTCTAACAATAAGATTTTGACCGACAACATTATTGCAAATAATTTGTCATAAAATAAAAATATTAAACTCGCTCGCCTTTGTTTATCGCTTTGCTTTTGTTGAACATAGCTGTATCGTTTACGAATAGGGAAGTTAATTAATTGTAAATACTTTAACTTTAACCGGCATTTTCTCGAAGAAATGTTATGCAAACCCAAAAATTTTGTATACAATTATAAAGAGAAAAAAATTCTCTGTCGAACAGTAGTATAACATTAATAGGTTGCCATTTAAAAAAATATCGCCTAAAGTCATAACTCAAAAACAAATGAATAACAAAATTTTTCGTGTATATCAATATGTAGATAAAAATTTCATAAAAAACTTTTGTATTGAACATTTTCTTATAAAATGAATATTAACGATAGCAAATCGGTGTCTCCATACTTTTAACTCTCCCTGTATAACATATATGCGTCATTGTAAAGCTATTACAACGTCCACATAAAATACAGAATAATTAATGCTGTTATCTATTTACAAATAACTTGGTACCAGTTTCGATAAAGCTAGAAGTGATATGAACATACTGTTGTGATATTCATTTCGGTTTCACAGAACAATGCTTGTGTACCTACTCTAGTAATGTAAACTCAAAAATAAAGAAGATATCGGCTGATTTCTGTATTTCGAACCAACTTACATAAATACAAATTATTATTAAAGAATAGTTAAGTAGAGAGAAGGAATCGTTTTCTTTGTACAATTTTTATAGATACATTTACGAATTAATGTTAAAGTGCCAGTATAATTTCAAATAACTGCTGTCAACAATGTATTTGTCGCATTGACATCGCCCTGTCACTGGTTTCGGATGGCAGGCTTATAAAAACGGTATTTTAAAATGTTAGAAAGCTTTGCGCATGCGTGTTTAGGGGTTATGTACAACAGAGTTCTAACCTCAATTTTACACGCTTGGAAGCTTTGGTAGAGCGTGAACTCGTGTCCATCGAATCTAATTAGGAATTACACATTTACCATTCAAACCGTAGTGAAATAGAAAAAGATTCAATCATGGTAGTTTTTACTTGCAATCACTGCGGTGAAAGTTTGCAAAAACCCAAAGTGGAAAAACATTATTTTACTACATGCCGCAGGGCAAAGAAGTCTTTAACATGTGTCGATTGTTTAAAGGATTTTTTGTAAGTTTCTTTTTGCATCACAGTTAAATAGTAGATAATAATTGTATTATTGCAGGGATGAAGAATATGTGGCCCATACGAAATGTGTAACTGAACAAGAACGTTATGCTGCCAAAGGATCTTTTACTAAAGCCGTTGTTAAAAAAGGAGAGCTGAAGCAAGAATCTTGGACAGAAGTAATACAGTCTGTTATAGAAAGTACCACTGATGCAAAACCAGGCCAGCAACAAATTTTAACCCTACTTTCTAATTCACCTAATGTTCCTAGAAAGAAAAATAAATTTACGGTAAGGGAAGTCGGAAAAATAATATTAAAATCTATAACTGTTTAATTTTCAGAACTTTATTAAGAGTGCTTTGGCAAGAAAAGCTTCTGATCAAGATATAGAAGAAGTTTGGAACATGATTGAAAAATACAAAGGATCACAACCGACTACACCTCTTTCTGGAAATGAAATAACTGACGAAAATGTAAAAACTGAAAATGGTAACCAAGAAAATGTTCCTAATAAGGAAAGCACCGTTGAAAGTTCTAAGAAAAAGAAAAAATCAAAGCATGTAGAAATGATTGAAAATACTGTAGAAAATGGTGATGAAACTATGGAGCAACCCAAGAAAAAAGCCAAGACTGGCGACATTGAAGTTAATGCAACTGTTGGAGAAAGTTCAAAGAAAAAGAAAAAATCGAAGCATGTAGAGACAAACCAAAGTTCTGAAGAACTTGATGGTAATGACGCTGCTACGGAGCAACCTAAGGAAAAAGCCAAAACTGCTGAAAATGGAATTCAAGTAACCGACAAAATTAAAACCGAGTTGACTGGTGTTGAAGTTAATGGAACTGCTGCAGAAAGTTCAAAGAAAAAGAAAAAATCCAAAGTAATTCTAGAAAATAGTGAAGTTTTAGAAAATACTAAAGCAAATGGGGATTGTGGTGAAAGTGTAGAAAAGCCGCAGAAGAAAAAGAAGAAATCTAAGAATTTAAATGGCAATAGTATTGTAGAAACAGGGGACTCAACTACCAAAATAGAAGTGGAAATGAAAAAGGAAAAGAAAAAACTGAAAACTGATAATTTAGCTGAAACCGAAGAAGCCGTTGATAACCAAATTTCACAGGAAACTAAATTAGAAAATGGTGAAGAACAAATAGTTAATGGTGCTGCAGAAAACAAAAAAGCGAAGAAGAGGAAACTGGAAAAATTAGTAGCTGGCGAAGATCAAGCAAGCGAAAAGAAGACAAAAAATGAAATTGCCATTAATGTTGCAGAAGCAGAAGTCAAGCAGCAAAATTCGGATGCGATGTCTGGTAACTTTGCTTATGGAGAAAAAATTTTAGAAATATTAAATACAAAGAACAGTATGTCTTTGAAGAAGTTAGAAAAAAAAGTGTTAGATGCATATCAGAAGGTTACCGGAAAAGAACCTTCTAAAAAAGTGATGAAAAAATTTAACAAACATTTAAAGAAAATTAGCGGTGTTGAAATTTCGGAAAACAATGTACGACTTACTAGTAGTTAACTATTTCTGTATTATTTACCCAAGGTTTAATGTTGTGAAACATTCTAGGAATTTTAACTTAAAACATTTTATGGTTAACAACATTTTGCAGTTTCTTAAATCCTGTCAAACTTTTTTTTCCCGATTTTAAGAATAAATGAATAAAGAAAATAATGAAAGGAATAAATTTGACTAGTTATTATTCAGTTGTTTTGATTTACAAACACGGGGTAAAAGCAAAAGCACATTATGCTAGAAAAAATGCTGGAAAGAGTGTTAGGACCACATATTTAATTTATGAAAAGAAGAAATTACAGTTACATTGTTTATGTACTAAAATATTCATGTTGACAAAGTTACTAGTAGGTTGCAGTTGCATATCATCTGTTTCTGCTGAAAGTTGCTAGGAGGAAGTAACAGCTTGTGCCACAACAATTAACTTCTTACTGTAAAAACAATCCTTTACAAGAGAATTTACACGGAAAACAGCACTAGCTGTAAAACACTTCATTGAAATTTACCCATATTTTCAGTGCTAATCTTTATGCAGCTTGGTTTCAAAAGTACAAACAAATACGCATATCATCACTAAATAAAAAACTATTCTGTAAGGTTTCCAACCCAACGTCACAAATATTTATTATAAAAAATTATCATGTGGAAAAGAGTTACTACAGCTCTTAAGGCTTCTCCGAATTGTATTAACAGTTTCTGAGTAATCAAGCATTCAAATCGAAATATTCAAAATTTTCTAGAGGCCCTTATAGTCTTATCACATAACAAAATTTTACTATTCCCAAAAAGTTTCCAAATTTCAAAAGCTCTAGAAATGCAACCATTTTTTCAACTGGTTGATCAACATAATTTTGTGTGCGTACCATAATTCTAATTCTAATTCTGGAGCCAAGTAATGATGTGACCTAAAGAGCAGGCGATTAGAAATCACCTTGTGATTGCCGCGAATTGTCCCGGCCCCAATTTATCTAGTAAAGTTTTACTTTACGAACACGAGCATTGTATATCAATTTACTATTATTTATCTTCTTAAAACGGCGCCCCTCCAGATCAGACGCCTTTGGCTTCGATTTCTTTTTAATAATCATGCATTTTTAGTTTAATTGCGCATACCCACTAGCTCACAATGAATGTATTCCGTACATTGCTGGCAAGAACACTAAAAAATGTTATGTAAGAAAATCTTTCAATAAAATAATTACAGCCAGCGTAGATCACGAAAAATACTATAAGCACTGGAGGCTAAAATTACGTTTGTATAATCATCAAATGACATATTTATAAATTGAAATTCATAACATTTCTACAAAAAATTTACTAATTGAATAATGCTTGTAAGCTGTTACGGGTAGGGTAAGCGTAAACAGATTTAAAAGAGCAGATACTAGTACACCGTTCGACCAGTAAATGTTTGGTAGGTAGGTACAGTTGTTTTTCGATAACTGGCTTGGTTAACTGTTTTCTATTAGTATAACAAGTGCCTAAACTCTATTTGTTGAGTATTGAGCTAGAACGTAAACAAACGTTTGACAGGTACGTTGATTTACTAGATGTGTAGTTACGTAATATTCCTTGCGTTTCTAAATTACCGTTGGCGCTGTCAGAATTATTTCTTAGAATTGGTGGTTCTGAAAAGAAC
The DNA here is from genome assembly GCA_014611495.1 of Limonius californicus. Lineage (NCBI taxonomy): Eukaryota > Metazoa > Arthropoda > Insecta > Coleoptera > Elateridae > Limonius > Limonius californicus. The sequence continues at coordinate 12,432 of JABXWE010021839.1, read as the reverse complement.
CGTTTTTTTAAGTAAAGGTGTTTTATGAACTTGGAGACATCTGCATTACAAATATTGACGTAAAAGCAACCCGCTGTTAAGTAGTCCAATGCGTAGTTGATAAATAGGTGCATCATGTTAAATCCTGCAATCCATTAATTAGTCAGACACAGATAAATAATTAAATACATAATAGTAATATCATTAAAGGATTAATAAACACTTAACTATTAACAATTAATATAATATAATAATAATTATCTGCTGTTCCATCCATTAACATGGATCCATCGGCAGCGAGTTGGAACATTTAAAATTTAATTTTTTTGATATTCCATATAAAGTCGACCTTTTAAAACTCGGCAATTGGTCATCATTGTTAACGACCGTCAAGATTTTATTTATGGTTGGTATTTCGTTCCGAAAAAAATTCGCGAACCTACACAGAAATTTACCAAGCTCAGAAATGCAAGTTTAGGAATAAGTTTCGCATATTGCACAGAAAAATTACAATTTGTTTAAAAATAGCACGTACTTTCTTACGAATTGCAAAGAGAACAGCATCATCAATTTCATCTAAAAGTTTTTTTCTAATTCCGGGAGATTTTGGAAAAGACAAAGTTTTAATACCCCGAAACTCCGTTAAAATTCTTTTTACTGTTGCAACACTAACACCCACTGTTTTAGCAACAAATTATAGAATTTCAGTCAGTAAAATCGCAGGATTTTCTTCTAACGCCGAATTATACAATTTTACTTATAATTGTTTTTCATTTAAAGTAGTAGGACGCCCCCTACGATTACACGTTTCTGGACCAACTTGCTTCATTTTAGGAAAATAAGCTCCAGGCACTACACAAACGCTTCGAAAACCGATAAGCACTGTTCAAAAAGCACACAAACTTAACCCGATAATTACGAGTGCAAAGTAAAGGTTTTGAGCGTCAATTACTCCTTAAGTAATGAGGCATTAGCGCTATCTACCGTAGACCAATCACAGCGCGCGCTCGGGTGAGTCAACCACGTGCATTTGTTGACGTTCTAGTTCAATGCTCAACAAATAGAGTTTAAGAGCTTGTAAACTTTTAAACCTTCCAGATATATCTCGATCACTATCAGTGAAAATTTTAACACAATTTTTCCACTGTATGTTTACCTTGCATATAAAATTATCCAATATTTTGAACAATTAAGGTTCTGGGGATTTGGTTTTTATTGGTTTATAGAACAGTAACACTTCAACACCTGATTATCCATTGCAAAATCTAACATAAACAATTAAATGACAGTCTTTATTTCTATCTGCGGCCTCGTCAAGCTGCATGGAGAATAATTAGTCGCAAAACTTAGACAAACAGTTGTTGCTGCATTTCTCACCAATTCACCAATCATTTGGTAGAGGTAAGCATTAAAGCTGCGTAGTAAAACTTTCTCCACAGTTTCTACAATATCAATCGCAGCTGGCAGAATTTGCTGTTCTCCAATAGCATGTTTACAACACCATGTAGGTACATATATCGTAGCACTGCATGCCTATGGCTTTTATTGTGTTTTGCCACAATTTTCTATTTCCTGTAGTCACTTTCCAGTTTGTTACACCGTATTTCTGCATGTCTTCTTGCACATCGTCCCATCATGTCTTCTTTGGTCTGCCTCTTCTGTTTCCTCTTTATGCTTCTATATCTAGCATTTTTTTACCGGTTCTTCAGCACTCATCATCATCAAGGTCTTTCAATTCCGGGGGATTATGGCTAGCGAAACGCTCTTTAAACCGTTTAAAGAGGTGAATTACTCCTCTTGTACATATGTTTTACAAATCTATGTTAGTCCTGGCTTTTTTTGTAATTTTTTCCATACTTTCCTTTCTTTGCATTTTACTTTCCAGTCTTTAATTTTCAGTGTTTTTATATCTTCCTCCACCTGATTCCAGCATCTACTTCTTGGTCTTCCTCTTGCTATTGGCCTTAGGTGGGTACAATTTGTTATTCTGTTTGTTATTTCTGTTGCTTTTCTTCTCGCCCACCCATTCTAGTCTTCTTGCTTTTATATGCCTAGATATATTTTCTCCGTCTAATTGTTTTTCTATTTCTACATTTTTTTGTACTCTCTTTTGCCCATCTCTTGCGAGGACTGGTCCCAGTATTGTTCTCATTACCTTCCTTTCCAGTATTTTTAAGTCTTTTTCTTTTTTATTTATGGTTGTTGTTTCCAGCGCCTAAGAGATAACTGGTTTGATCAAGGTCTTGTATATTTGAATTTTTGTTCTTGTGCTGATCGTTTTGGACTTCAGTAGTTTTCTATTGACGCCAGAGATTTGGTATCCTTTTAGGGTTCTCTCTTTTATTCTGTATTTTCTCGTTTGTCCTATCATTGCTCCTAAGTAGTTGAAGTGTAATACCTACCTCTTCAAACTTGTAGTTTTTTATTTTTATAGGATTTACAGTTTTTTGTTTGTCCTTTGTAACTCTCATGTATTTTGTTTCGCCTTCGTTTATTTGTAACCCGAACTTTTGTGCCTCCGTGTCTAGTTTCTCAACTGCTCTTATTAAGTCTTTTTTGAGTTAACAGTAATTGCTAGGTCGTCGGTGTAGGCTATTATTTGCATTCCATTTTCTCTTATATTCTTCCTATTTAGGTTTGTTTTTCTTAAAATGGATTCAAGGACTAGGTTAAACAGTGTTGGGGAGATTGGGTCTCCTTGCTTCACTCCTTTGTTAATGCTAAATTCGTCTGATACTAATTCTGGGAATCTTACTTTGCCTTTATTATTTTTAATGTCATTTCCAACATTTTTACAAGTTTCACTGGGACTCCAAACATTTTAAATTCTTGTAGCACTTTAGTTCTGTTTATCGAGTGAACACGTTTCGGAAATCTATATAAATCACGTGTAGTTCCTTATTATATTCTTTAGATTTTTCGTAAATTTACTTTATAGTGTGTATTGCAGTTAAAGTTGATTTCCCTGGTCTGAAGCCATTTTGATAGTCTTCCGGCATTTTTTCTGCGTAGACTTTCAGTTTGCTATTTATGTGTCCTACTTTCCTTGCTTGTTCTTCCATTTTATTTTGCCATTCTTCTTCGTTCTTCTTTTGTTCTTGCAAGCAGTACTACGTCGTCTGCATACGCAACAACCTGGCTGGGACCGTTAATGATGTTTTTTTGTTGTATGCCACTTTTCCTCAAGATGTTTTCTAGTACCATATTAAAAATTGTTGTTGAGAGTGGGTCGCCTTGGTTAGGTCCGGAGTTGCTCTTGAATTTTTGGGATTGCTCTTCTTTGAATTTTATCATATTTGTGGTATCATTCAATGTCATGCGCGCTAGAGTTGCTACTTTTTTGTGATTTACATATCTTTCATTATTTTATAAATTTGTTCTTTTAATTTTGTCATATGCCTGGCGAAGGTCGATGAGGAGTGTATGGATGGGGATATTCTTCTTGCTACAATTTTCTTGAATTTTCTTTTAGAATGAATATTTGGTTTATCACCGATTTTCTTCTTCTGAAAGTTGTTATGTTCGTTTGATTTTGCCACTTCATCTGAATTAGTCATATTTTAATTGCCGCTCTGTAGCCGATTACTATATTATTATTTCCCAAATACAGTTTGGTGTGGACCTTTTTTTTTTGTTATCAAGCAGAATTGCCGATTCATATTTAGTCTACGCGCTTGACCTGCCCTTGAAGGGAGTCCTACGTGTTAAATTGTTCTAGAATTATTGCACCATTTTTCGCAACATGATGAAATCTTCCAGCTTTTGGGTGTTCGCGTTTCGCCCTTTCTTCAGTCAACTAAACATCTTCGTTCCGCCCGGTCGCTGCGCTGCAGCGCCGTAATCAAGTAATGCAACGGCGGCTTGGATTGGGTCTCCATCGCGTGAATTTTCGTATCGCTGTTTTCAGCGTGAGGTGAACAGAAACCATCGACAAGTGTCGGATTTAAAGAAACATGCTGGAATTTTAACCCTGGGAAGGCAATTATTCATTGCGAATTTGCCTATCGCCTTTGGCGGATTATTATCGAGCTCATTTCTTGTTCCTCTGCATATGCCGTTGCTGCGACAATCTAGGAAGATTGTGCAGCGATTGTCTCGAAATTTCCCGAAGAACGTCTACCTTTTTCCGGACCCAAGAACACCCCAGATTGTACCTGCAGATTTTTCCTGCATATTAAGAACACCCCAAAATTGTGCCTGCCTCTCTCTCTACTGCCTTCAACGAAAATCAAGGTAAAATAAATAGTTACTGTGTTGTGAAAAAAACCTTTTCCGCGTTTCATTTTCAAATTTCAAGTGTTTAACCTTTTTTTTTGACACGACAAAAAGCGATCTTCAGTCGCCAATGTTATTTTCTTTTCTCTGTTAATTGTAAAATGTATTCAATTGTAAACTCCAACGCCACTGGCTGCGTAGATCTGTTCTAAGAAATTAAATATCGCAAGCCATTGACGGTGCACCGTTTTTAGTTCGAACGTTCCAACAAAATCTTGTATTATTTAACCATAAATAATATAATTTTCCATATAATCGATATAATTTTTGTATCATTTCAGTAAACTAAAAGAAGTTGATTTATATTTGTCTTGCAATTTACCACATCTTTTATTTTTGTGTATTTTTATCTTTGTATGCATGAACTTTGCAAGCTTTATATACAGGAGGAGGCACAATAAAGGTGCGTCCGATTCATTCATTATACATTGGTTTTTTAACGGTGTTTTCTTCCTGATGGTGTGTTTGATTTTTTTCCTCCTCCTTCTGTAGTTCTCTTTCCGCTTCATTTTTGTGAGCATTTTTTCGAAATGGTTGGCCCATATTTCCGCCATTTCTTTTCCGTCCATACATAGCTTTCCTTTTTAGTTTATTAGGCCTGTGGTTTGATGTTTGAATCCTTCTTTTACATCTTTTATGTATTTGTAGAAAACTCGTGTTGCTGTTCTGGTATTCCTTCTCTATTTCTTCGAATTTTTCCCTTTTTTTGTTTGTTTTCTTTTCTCTAGAATTTTTCTTTTAGTTCAGCGGTTTCTGTTTTCAGCATTTCCATTCGTATCTTTTTCCTTTCTTCTATTGCTTTGCTGCACTCCTCGTCGAACCAGCCTTTTGTTTTGTTTTCGTTCTTGTTCTTAATGCTACGGCGGCTGTTGTTAGTGTGTGTGTATTTGTTCCCATTCCTCGATTAAACTGTTTTCTTGAGATTGTTTCTTCAAGTTTTCTGTACACAGTTTATATTTCTGTTGCGTTTCTTCTCCTTTTAAAGATTTAATCTTCTATCTGTTCTCTGAGGTTCTGTTTTTTTTGTGTTTGTGATTGTCTTACTTTTGTTAACATGAGGAAGTGGTCAGACCCTACGTCTGCCCCTCTATATGTTCTTACATTTTCTACCTTGGACGCGTGGATCTTTTGCATTACTAGGTGGACAATCTGGTTTTTTGTCTTCTGATCCATGTTGCTTTATGCATGTTTTTCCGTTTTAACATTGCACTTTTAATTATAATTTCTTTGGTTGCTGCAAAATTTACTAATTTCTGTCCATTTTCACTTTTATTTATGTAGGCTTTCCTTTTCTGCAGTTTCTACGTTCTTGTCTTCTCTCCCTATTTTCACGTTCACGTTCATGTCTCCTATGATTATTTTGATGTCATATTGATTATTTAGTCTAAAGTATCATAGAACTCTGTTTTTTTCCCCTCTTCCAGTTGTTTTGTTGGCATGCGTACGTTTATTATGCTTATCTTCCTGTATTTTGTTTTTAGTTATATTTTGCTTAATCTTCCGTTTATAACTTTGCAATCTACCACTTTCTTCGGTCTTTTTTTATAATAAGAAGCTTGTTCCCAGTTTGTATCCTTCTCCTCCATTGAAGCATTTATAGCTTTCCATTCTGTATTGGTCTATTCCTTTGATGTTTGTTTTTTGTGTAGCCAGAACATCTATATTGCATTTTTAGATTTCTTTCATCAATTGCTTGAATTTACCTTCTTTGTTAAGCCCTTTTATAACACCATGTACCTAAATAATATTACATCAAACACAATAAATAACGAAAAGATCATTAATTCTTATTTTTGGATTTACATATCCGTACAAATTTTTGTAATTAAAAATGATCTAATTTTGCAACTTCTACAAAATATGAACCCATTATTTTATCTCAGCTCAGATTGGAGATATTCTGATTGTCATGTGTCGAATTATTTTAATACACTTTAATTTTATATTATGTTGCTCTTTATGCAAAAAAGGATAAGGATGTACTGTATGGCGGCACAACAAACAACAGCTGATATAAGTAAAAAATAATATTTTCAAAGCTTTTATAAACAATTTGTTCAATTGAAACAAGATTACGCTAAATAAAATGGTAATATTCAAAGATAGACATATACAAAAAATTATATATAATTTAAGTATAAATTTAATAACAAGGAACAGTAGGTATTTTATCAAATGAAAGCTTTCAACAGCTTACAATTTATACAACTGTTAACAACAGAAATTAGGTGCTCGTAATATGTATACTTCAAACATTGTTTCTCTCATTTGGAATAATTACCAAAACCTGTAAAAACCAATCACGATAAAATCTAAATACTATAATAAACAAAATAACAATCATAGAGGGTATTTTTAGGCCCACTTTATTGGGTGTTGGTGTTAGAAACTGTTTGTTCATTGTTTTTGATTTAATATAAACAACTAAAATCAAATAAAAACTTGCGAATGAAAATGTATGTCAAGCATTGGCTTTTAATTGCTACCGTTTATGCTAGACCATAGATAACTTGCAGCAATTAAATAAGGGGAGCAACAAAGGAAAAGGTTACAAGAAATTAAACAAATGTGTCAGGTTTACACCATTACTTCAAAATTTGAGAGGAATGCATTAATTAAGTCTTGTGAAGAACTCAATATAGTTCACACCAAACATGGAAAAAGCGAACAAAACAAATAATTAATTGAAAAACAGCAGATTTTTACGATTAACACAGCTATGGAGACTCTAGGCTTGTTGAAACACCCTGTAAAAAATATTAAATGCAATATTCTAATTACAATAAATAATTAACGCATATCGCCGTCATAATTTTAAAATCTTGTAAGTCCTAAAACTTCAAAAATGGGCTTTTAATATGTTAATGAATAGTAGAACATTTACATTATTTTTAAAACATCTTGTCCTACAAAATAAAACTAGCGACATTTATATTTAAACAATGTAACTCAAAGCAATCTATTAAGGCCCAGTGACGCAAGAAATGGCTTTCCTAACAGGTAAGAAAGATTTAGAAATTTAGGCGCTGGTCAAGAATATGTGTCCCAAACCATGTTCTAATTAGATAATGTAAACATTTGCTAACCTAACCTAACCTAACCTAACCTAACCTAACCTAACCTTGACCACCAGGTATACGAAGAAAACATAGACATAGTTATCATAGCTGAACCGAACAAGAGAATGGCGTCGGAAAACCCATGGATTAGTGACAAAGAAAACGATGTGGCAATACGTATATACAATAGAAACATAAAAGTGACATTGGCATGCATGGGAAGGGGCTATGTGGGAGTTAAGTGCAACAAGGTTACCATAATAGGTTGCTATGCATCACCGAATGACAGTATCGAAAATTTCGAAGCATACCTAACCAAAATTGGAGCATATGTGCGTCGAGTAAGGCGACAAAACGTTATAGTGGCCGGGGATTTGAACTCTAAAAGCAGTATGTGGGGTTCACGGGCAGAGGACAGGAGGGGTGAAGTGTTAGCCGAGTGGTTCGAGCAGATGGAACTAGAAGTGGTGAATTCAGGAGGGAAGCCAACCTTCGTAAGAGGGAAAAGCGAGTCTCATATAGACGTAACGGCCTATAACACAAGTATGGCGCAGAGAATAAAGGAATGGAGGGTCTTAGAAAGTGAAAACCTAAGTGACCACAGAGACATAACGTATACTATAGAGGGTCAGTACATAAAAAAAATAGACGAAAATCGCGGAGAACAATTAAAAGGGTGAAAAATAAAACAAACACTGATGAACACATTTGAGGATAACCTGACTAGGCGCATAAATGAAATTAGCGAAGAGGAAGAAAGAATAACAGCAGAAAAGTGGGACCAAATTATGACAGATACTTGCAATGAAACATTCCCTAAAAGGAAGATGGGAAAGAGAAGGCCAGTGTACTGGTGGAACGATGAAATGGGTAAGAATCCCACACTCCCCTGCGGAACTGGATTTTAAACTTCCCGCAGGGAGCCTTTTGAAGGTTTCCCCTCCCCCAAGGACCAATAAAAAAAAAAAAGTTCGGTTAGGTTAGCAAATGTTTACATTGTCTAATTATAACATAAATTAGAACATGGTTTGGGACCCATATTCTTGACCGGTACCTGTTTGGTATATCCATATAAACTTTTCTTCAAAGATACGAGTTTTTAATACAGCGAGACCTTTTGAAGGTAAAGTTGCAAGGAGCAAAAATAATATTTTCCTTATCGAGGAAGAGATTTCCTTACATCAGTTTATATAAATTTGGCTAGGAGTATCAACAAACTTTGAATAATCGATGTTTGAGACAAAGAGATTTAACTGTTTGTTGTTTTTAAATAATTATAAACAGTTGCAAGGTTTTAATATCAGAAATTTATTATTAATTTTTGCGTTTATTCTAGACTATCATTTAGAAGGAATTATATTGTAGAAACGATGATTCTAAATTATAATACTCACAAAACTTAAACGTTAGAAAAAAATAGTCTACATTTAAGCATAGAATTTTACAGAAGCTCTCCATTCTTAGTGTTTTACAATGGGAACTACCTACTGCACCTAGCTCTAATGCAGGGATTCTTAAACTTTATGACTTCGAGGACCCCTTTCAAAAGACATACATTTTGCTGGAACCTTACCAGTAATTTCATACTTTTGCGTAGTACAAAGGGAATAAAGAATAAAGCGTTTTTTTTATAGAAACATCTTATGTAGTTACACTATACTAATTATTACAACCCCAAGTTTAATTTAAAATGGTTGTTGGCAACATGGATTTGGTCAATTTATTGCGCTTATATTAAGCATGACTGTAATAAAATGATATGGGATTGCATAGAAATTGGATTACTATTTTCACAATGAAATTTTAGTTTCAGAATCATTTACGGACCCCAGTTTAAGAACTCCTGCTCTAATGTATATTTTTTGTATAAACTTTGCTGAAAAATGTATAATAAATTATAAAAGCTTGCTGTATTTTCCTTGTTCTATGGTGCGTCTTGGAGCTGCTTTTAATGATTTGGACCTTTGCAATGTTAAAGATATTACAGAAATAGTCAAACACGAACGCTAGTAAATGGTATCTTGCAAACCCTTTACCTTACAAACGAGAAACTTCTAATAAATGCATATTTTCCTGTAAATAAGAACCCACCTGGACCTTATAAATGAAAGTCTATTTATATAGTCGGGACCACTTTGGGATGGCAGTTCTTGCCGAAGGCATTTTCGTACGGTGTAAGTTAAAATCTATCCAAACGGAAACCTGCAGTTCTCAACAAGTTAATAATTGAAGCGGCGCTGTACGTTCTAATTATATAAAATATTCAATTGCCTTGGGCGACCTTATGAAAAGCATTTCTAGCTAAATTAGGACATAAATACAAAGAAATTTGAAGTTTACGATGGTATTAAATATCAATTATTAATCAATTACGTTCTATAGTCATTTAACATCTAAAGTCGTTAATAGTAGGTATGTAAAAGTTTTAAAAAAAATATAAACAAAATGCTGTGGGTTTAAAAAGACAATTAGTGTTCTTGGATGAAACGTGGATTTTTTCCAAAGGGGAAAATCGTACATGCTGACAGGTTTTTTTTAATACTTTATACATGTATTAATTCGTGTAAGTGTGCAATTAACTAATGTATGTTTAATTAAAGGAATTTATGGATTCAGTTACAAAAAATTAAAAACTGTGTTTTTCGTATAATTCTGAAATTAATATTCGGATTTTTTTAATATAAAAACTATAATGTGTTACTAGAATTTTTCTTTGGAATTGTTATAGTCTGGAATTAATGCGTTCGTATTAAAACTAATTTTAGTACTACAATATGTATAATTAAATTAATTAAAACAAACAAAAAAATGCCTATGGGGTAGGTATAGATTTATGAAGTTTGAGGAACTCTGTTTTATTTCTACCCAATCTTAAAGCAATGTACGTAATAAAAGATAATCCGCTTTTCGTTTTGTATCTTGCCTGTTTGGAGCTGACGTGTATAAATTCTTTGCTAAGACCAGCGTAAAAGCGGTTGTCTTCTTTCAACGCACGGAAACATTTCTTAACGCAAGTGAAGTTTTAAATGCCAAGTACCTTGCAAAACTGCCTTCCCACAGTGGTCCCGACTATAATTGATAATCTTCTTATTGCACCATCTTTCCTAGACAAAGCATTTATGTAAATGATGAACTGCTTTTACTTTCTGATAATAGAAAAACCTAATAACTTCGTAGAGACAAGGAATGCAAAGAGAGTTATATAATCAGAAATGAATGGGATACAATGTAAACCAAAAGAAGAGATGTTTGGATAAAGAATATTTACAGCTTTCAAAAGTAGTACGAAAATGAACATACAACAGGGAAAGTCTTCTTCTTCTTCGCGTTTCCTTCTTATGCCCTTTCGGAGCGTCGGAGAACAGGGAAAGTAGCAGTCAAAAAAAACTGAAACGTCTACGTAGCTCTATTGTAAATATATAAACTTGGGAAAATCCCTTACCACTACAATATTTAGAACACCTAATTTAAGTATTTCAGCAACTAAGCTACCATCTTCAGTAAGAACTCGAACTAACCAAAGTAACTTGGTTGAGACTTTACATCCAGTCATTAATTGAAGTTCAATGTTAATCGTCTAACAAAAAAAGGTTTGAATACTAAATCCTTGATAGCGTTTGTTAAGATGATTAGCATTGGACATCCATTGATGACTTGGTGCAAAGTCTCAGCCAAGTTACTTCAGCTAGTTCAAGTTCTTGCTGAAAATGACGGCTTATTTGCCAAAATACGTATTTAGGTGTTTTAAATATCATGGTGTTAAGGGATTTTCCAAAGTTTATACGCTTATATCGCCATCTCCATTCAATCCTACAGCTCTAAGTAGAAAAAAAACGTTTGTGCAAAGCATTGAGGTCGACAAACAGCAGATATTAAAAATTTTTTGAAAAAAGTGAAGCAGTAAGGAAAGCGTATGATACAACCCTGGTTGATGTGAAGAATGTAGATGGCTGAAAGGGATTTCAAGAGAAATCTCATAGAAATCGTTCACTTTTGTTTCATTTAAAATCTTCAGATGAAGTAGAAAAGCGAGGATTTCTAAAAAACAATATATAAATATCCTTAATTTAAGTGACAAATCACTATTACAGTGTACAGAAGACAATCTTGGAATGCCAGATAATACTACAATGATCAACAATAAATACTTTCTCAGACAAATTACTTCGACTTCCCATAGAACCAAGACAGGATTTTTGAAAAATAGTAACTTTTCAACAGTTAGTGAAAGTTGAATCACATTAATAATAGGATCTTCAAATATAATGTACACTGAATCCTTGTGGAAATCTGTATGGGGACTTTACAAACTTCATCGGAATGATGAGAAAATACAAACAGTGAGGCTTCAACATTTGCAATATTTTTCAGGCAACAATTGTGGCCTTTTGAAAACTACACGGTATTTGTGTAATAGCTGTTTCGGTTTCAAATTTGGAAACATACCCGAGGCAGTACACTATCAATACTTGTAATGAGAGGATGATGCCAAGAATGCAAAATCTTAAGCCAAAGAATAAGAAAAATTAGAATTTATAATAAATTTCCAGCATTTTTCTAGCACTACCTCCCAATCCATCAATAATGTTTTATAAGCAAATGAATACTGCATAGATTCACTTTATTCAATTAAAAATACCTTTGATACGCTTATCCACACACAAAGGCGGTCACAACTAAGGGGTATCAGATGTCTTCAGTACTATTCAATAGAAGAAAGGGAATATAAGCTTAACTGCGTTAACACCTTAAATGTTTTGAATCAAACAATACCAGGAAACCAGAAACTAGACCTGAATACAATTACTTGCGAAATTTGAATACTGAACTACTTCAGATAAATAAAAAATAAAATGGACAATATCCTAATTCTAGAAGGTTTCACAGATAAATAAAAATTGTGGACTTGTATATTAGAATTCCACATAAAGTATAATGTTAAAACTGTTTTGGTAAAGACTCCAGTGATAAACAATTTTAGTTCGTGTAATCATTCTAGGATAAAACAAATACAGAATATTACTTTTATATATCATTAATTTCAATTAAAGTTGTTGATTTTAATCTTTTATGTGTGTTTCGCTTTCAAAATAAAAGTATGTTAAAAATAAATAATCAT
>JABXWE010021838.1:0-24556 GCA_014611495.1 Limonius californicus | reverse complement strand
ACAGGTTTTAAATGGCAAAAAATACATTGTTACAATAATATTGCAGAAGGAAAGGTTTCGTTACTATTTATTTTAAACGAGTATTTTTCGAATATTACAACGCAATATATAATTAATATTTGATTCAGACATTTAAATGTTAAGAACAAGATATAACTTATAATTGTTTCAAACATTTATTGAATTATTTCTGAATATTACAGAAAGTGATATAACTAATATTTGATTTGAACATTTAATCCATATTTCCCGAATATTGCCAAGCGATATACAACTATTACTTATTTTGAACATTTAGCGGATATTTCGTGAATATCACAAAACGGAATATAAAGTAGTATTTGTTTCCAACAATTAAGGAATATTGCTTGAGTTTAACAAACTGATGTAACTAACATTTGCTGCGGGTATGTCACCACAATTACCTTACAATTTTTAACAGAATAGGGCAAATATGTTACCCTTTTTATTTACCCAAAGTAGGGTATGTTACAAAAATTAACTTTTCCTTATACGTTTGAGAGCAAAGATTCAAAATTGGCCTTAAACTGCCGGAAAACTTAATAAATCTGGCATTTTTATAGCTGTTTAAACATCCTGTCGACATTCTGGTCTAGTTTAATCAGCAACTCGGCTTGTCGAATTTCCTGTTCATCCAAAGCCCTGCTCTTTTTCTCACATTTAGAGAACGCCTCGTCGTTCATCACGGCCCGATTAAAACCCGCTGCTTATATTTAATATCACGATTTGGGAAATGCTTATCTGGGCGAACAATCGGTTGTACCTGTTTATTTTAATGTTTACGGGTTCATAATTTTGTTGGACCAGTTCCGAGATGCTATCGCCTCATGTAGGTGGCGTGTTCTTGTTTCTCGAAAGTCTGTTAGCGACTTAAATGTTGCTGCTTTAGTACCTCTCGAACAAATTGAAAATTGCTCCTCGGATGCCATAAATTCACGAACGAGGCTGTGTGTCCCGGACGCGTCGCCAAATGGGCCCAATTTTTAAATTTTAATTATTGGGGCAGATGTTCGCGAGGAATGTCGGCGCGTTTGAAGCCGGAGGTGTAAAATTTCCATGTTTGATTGTTTTCGCCTCGTTAAATTACTAACCAATAAAAATATGTCGGAATAATTAACTGTAATTAATTGGCTCTTTTGCTTTCAGGTGGGTTCCTTATGAATACGCAGCAAGGGCACAAGAAGCGTCGTAAGTACACAATTTTGGGCTCGGGCAGGGGGCTGCATTAAAGTAGCCTTTGGCCTATCTTTTATCAAGTTAGTGCGCCCCGTTTGTATCGCACCCCCATCTATAATATTATTTAGCATTTGAAGGGTGGTGTTAAATATTACTGATAAGGGACGGTCATTTTAGCCCAAGGAAGTCCCCAAATGGACGCATAGAGAAGGTTTGCTTATCGTGGTCAGCTGAAAGCGACAGCTTTGACCAATTTGAGCGATTGTCGTTAGCTTGATAATTTATACAGTTGGCTGCAGACATTAACATTAAAAGAGAAGATAACAATGGGGCAAGAGTTTAACTTAAAAAGGGACAATTTTGAAATACTTCCACGGTTAATTTCAAAAATTTTAATTTGCTACTAGTTAAAATGAAATAAATTGTTGGACGCGGTGCCCGGTAATACTTACATGGTGTGTTCAAAAATACCTAATAGCGCTCGCTTACGTTACGAGGGTTGCCTTTTATATTTCGGGATTAGAGAACAAAAACAAATATTTACCATCGAAAATGGCTTTATTGTTTTTCAAAATATTCTCCAGGAAGATCAATACACTTTTGCATGCGTGTGAACCAATTTCCCAAGCACTTTTTCCACTCCGATTCAGGTATTTCCAAAACATGCATTTTGAACGCATCAACCGCTTCCTCAGGCGTCGAAAAACGTTGACCACGCAATTTATTTTTGATATTCGGGAATAAAAAGAAGTCATTGGGTGCCAAATCAGGACTATACGGCGGATGACTCATTAAATCGACGTTTTGAGTGCTCAAAAAGTCACTTGTTCGAGCAGATGTGTGAGAGCTCGCATTGTTGTGGTGGAGAATGATCCGTCTTCGGCGGTTGGTTTTCCTTATTTCTCCGAAGACTTGTGGCAAACAAATGGTTGTGTATCATTCAGAATTGACCGTTCTACGTTGCACCAATGATACGGTTGAGACATGTCCAGTTTTTCCGAAAAAACAGGCGACCATTTGCTTCGCGCACAACTGACTTTTGTTGGTTTTGACTCGCCTTGAAAGACCCATACAGTGGACTGCTGTTTACTTTTGGGCTTATACGCGTAGATCTACGATTCGTCACCTATCACGATGTCATGCGCATGTTGTGAAGCACCGCGATTGAATTTTTTGAGCATTTCTTGCGACCAATTGACACGAGCTTGTTTTTGAGCAATTGCCAAATTATGTGGGATCCAACGCGAACAATCTTTTTTACGGCCAAATGTTCATGCAATATTGAATGTATGCTGGTCCCACTAATGTCCAAGCATACCTCAATCTCACGATAAGTCACATCGATCTTGCAGTATCAGTTCACGCACCGCATCAATGTTTTTCGGAACAACAGCCGATATTGGACGACCTTCACGAAATTCACCGTTGAGCGAACTACGGCCACGATTAAATTCTTTAAACCATCGATAAGCACTGGTCCTTGATGTTGCTTCATCGCCAAGTCCACCGATGCACTATTGTTGAGTTAATCCACGTCGAAAGTTGTAAAAAATAATCGCACGAAAATGTTCACGATTTAGTTTCATTTTTTGGCCGATATGAATTTTTCAAGTTACTATAAACAACACATATAGCGCTCGTACGTCAAAACGTTCTGAGTACGTATACCGTCAAAAATGTCAAACTTTACGTTAGAGACGTCAATTGCGAGATGGCAGCACTAGGGTTGCCCAATCCCGAAATATAAAAGGCAACCCTCGTACTAAAATTAGTTTGAAAAGCCAGGCGGTCTCTACGACGACGTGGTCGCCTTTGTTTCCTGCAAAATTGGCAATAAAATTGGAATTAGAAAATATAGATTAATTATTGTTAGCTAAGGTTCTGCATTTACAATTACAATGCCAAGTTGCTTCCCGTTTAAAATATTATTTACTTAAGTGATTAGGCAAATACAATAGCTGGTTGGTTCGTAAAATTATGGAATTTTTAACCAATACAAACAATTATTTTAATGCTCAACTATTGATTATGCGTTTCTCTAAAACTGTAGTTACTAAATTGTACGTCCGAGTAACATTGGGAAAGTGTATAATTAATACAGGGCGATTCGCGGGAAGATTACAAGCCTAGAATTAGAAAAAATAGGCAACCCAAAATACATATCAGAAAGTATTGCAATATCTGAATTTTTATAGACGGTATTTACGAATCAGAGATGCCCGTTTGATACGTTTGGTATTTTAGTCCACTCAACTTTTAAATAAAGGAAGTATGATATCAACGCAGTCTTATTTATTAATATCTAAGTTTAAATATTTCAAATTTCATATTATTCAATTTTGTTTAAATTGAATGAGCTTTAATTAACCACATCAAATAGGCATTGCTGATCCATAATGGGTAAATAAAAATTTAGATATCGCAGTAGCTTGTAATGTGTGTTTTGGGTTGCCTATTGTTGTCGTGCTGTTTCGTGAATCAACCTGTATATAACTAGGCCGATTTATCAATTGTAAATACTAGTTATTTGAGTGTAATCAGAATAAACAATCATTTTTACACTCAATTGCAATTTACTTGTTGCAACAACATCAAGTGATGATTATTCTTAAATAGCAAGCGGTACAAACGAGGATCACGTTAATAATAATAATTAAAAAAAAACATAGATACAGAAATTAATCAGAACATAAGCGACTTGATTGAGTTAATATATTCGTTCATATCAGCGTTTCATTTTCGATTATTCATCATCCATTGTACTTCCCCGAAATCTTTATAAGTATTTACTATATTTCACGAAGACAATCGATTTTGACGTATTAATTCTATATAACACATGATTAAATGATTAATCAAATCAATTATTTGATCAACTGTCTAATCTGTCAATTAATTGATTCTTTGATTAATTGATTGTTCCAGTGATCAAAAATTATAGGTGATTAAAAGACTGTTTCTGTATTCACTAACTAATTTTATGGATTATCAACAACAAGGGATTATCTTTAGCAATAGATTTTTCATTTTGACGATTCCGCAGTCCTATTTCAAACTATCTTTGTTTATAGTTTTAGTAATTAATAGTAAATCTTAGTGAGGTAGTTAAAGTTAAAGTTGAATAATTCGTGTTTTGACTCACTTGCTATAGTCGTCGGCTAACGAGTATGCATGATCGTGGAATGTAGTAACCGACGTCCTTCCGAGAAAATTCGGTTATTTGATACGGAAGTCCCTGCGTTACTACGCTGCATAAAAACATAAGCTGCATATCAAAGCTAGAGAATGGGCCAAGCTGTAGTAAATGTTTTCAAAACAGGTATTACGGTTTCTTCTAAGAAATGAAATCCCCACACGCGTTCTCATTAGTCGACGACTATACTTTTTCATATAGAAATGTGACTATGGATGATGAAGTGACTAATTAGGCAATTTAATATATTATTCAATTTCTTGAATTATTGTCTATTTGTTTAGCTTTGGTTAAATGAGCAACCTGTTAAGATGCTGATTGTTACTTTTATTAAATCATTAATTGATTCTTTTATTCATCAGTTGTTTAAGTAATCGATTGCTTATTCGAATAATTGAATATTGGATGAGCTATCAACTTAGCCTAATTTATGATTGTTTTGTTGATATGTTGTAAACATCCTTGAATAACCTATTATACAAATTAATTGATAAATATATTATGGTAAGAAATAGCCTAATGATCTCTAGCCATAATAATTACACAGGAGTATTTCAGAATATATATTTAACAGATCTAAGAACGAAAGTCGAACGTTATATAAACATACCAGCAAGTTTCTATTTGATTTTTGATCAGTTAGCGAAGTCTTCTTGTATAGGTTTAATGGTCTGTTAATTAGCAATGAGTAGGTTCTGCGAGCCCTCTTTCCACGTATACTGGGCAGTTCCACTACATGGTTTCTTCTTCTTCTTCTTTCAACAGTCCCTAGTAGTCCTCTGCTGGACATAGGCCTCCCCATGGAAGATATCCATGATTTATTATCTTGTGCCAATTGATACCAGATTCTTCCCGCTTTACTTTTGATGTCATCAAGCTAGCGTCTCTGAGGTCTTCCGACGCTCCGCTTACGTAGTCGGGGTCTCCATTGTATTATACATACGTCTTGTCCATCGATGTTTGTCCTGTCGAGCGCCATGTCCGGCCCAATTCCCATTTGAGTTCCGCTATATCAGTTATGACGTCTTTCACCTTAGTCGTTTGTCGTTAGAAGCTCTCATTTGTAACGTGGTCTCTAAAATTGAATCCTAGTATTCTTCGTTCTATTGCTCTTTGAGTTATCCTAATCTTATTTTCCGATTTTACTGTGAGCGTAATGGATACCATTGCGTATGTCATCACAGAAAGTATACAGCTGTCAAATACTTTCATCTTTAGATTAATTGGGATATCTGCATTTTGTAATGCATTCGTCAATTTTCCTGTGGCTGCCCATGTCATTCGAATGTGTCTGTTTATTTCAGCGGTTTAGTTTTGCCTGCCCAATCTGATGATATGTAGTCCTAAGTAAACATATTCTTCTACTTTTTCTATATTCTCATTTCCCATTCTTATGTTTACATCTTCTAAGGTCATGATTTTTGTTTTATTCAGGTTCATTTGTAATGCAATTTCAGCTGATTTTGATTCGAGTTCTTCTAGCATATTTTTTAATTCATTTATATTTGGACTAAAAAGGACAATGTCGTCTGCAAAACGAATGTGGCTTAAATAACGACAGTCAATTTGAATTCCCTTTTCATCCCAATTTATTGTTTTAAACATGTCTTCCAGCGCAAGAGTAAATAATTTTGGAGAGATGGTGTCTCCCTGCTTAACTCCTCTTTTTGGCGGTACTTTATTTGTTTTTAAATTGGCTGTGATCTTTACCGCAAGTGTTGCGAGATCGTATATATTTTGGAGTAGGTTTCTATACCTTGAGTCAATTTTTGCATTATTCGTGGCTTTGCAGATTGCCCATAGCTCCACTGAGTCGAACGCCTTGTTGTAATCGACGAATGCAAGGTGTAGTGGTTAGTTATATTCATTGCATTTATCCATCAATGATCGGAGGGATTATACAGGGTGTATCACAAATAGGTACAAATATTTACCAGTAGTAGATTGGCTCTAGTAGAATTCAATGGTGCTATTCATTTTTCAAAAATCATTAAGTTTATTTTTTGAATTAAAAATAAAATAAAATTTTGTTTGAGAACTGCTGATGGTAGATAGAAAATGGATTTAAGCTGTAGAAGGTTATTACCTAATTGTAAAGTAAATCCAAAGTGGCAAACACGTAAAAACTTGTCTGGCTTGTGATAACATCAGACTGAATAGAAATTACGAACCTACCTAATAGTATTGGTTTGTGGCAGGTGATAAGAAATTTTTTGCACTTCTATCTTACTCTCCTTTACATAACATGTCTTTGAACTCAAATTTTTGTTATTATGCTGCGGTACTCAAACAATTTTGGGTGAAATTTTCAATTATTATTTTCTCATATCTTAAGGGTCCCGTTGCCAAAGAAATGTTTTTTCTAGTTTATACATATTGTAATCTACCATCGGATTTAATATTTGTACCTATTTCTGATACACCCTGCATATACTCGATAGTACTTACTGTAACTTTTTCGAAATTCCGCCTGTTACCAAGGCTGATATTCGTCCAGTTTGTTAGTTAATCTATTTGTTACAATTTAGTCAGCAGCTTGTAGGAATGAGGTAATAAACTTATACTGCGATAATTATCAATTTTTAATTTATCTCCTATTTGATATAGTAAAACCACCTGTGCGTTTTGCCATGTTTCTGGTATTTTGCCATCTGTAATGCATTTACTGAGGAATATTTTTATAGATTGTAGTATAGTACTCCCTCCTGCTTTTATCATTTCGGCTGTAGTACCGTCTTCACATGGTTTACGATTGTCAAATTGATATGACAACCGAGACCGACGGTTTTACATGCCTTCCGAAGCATAACCGGTGGCATATACCACTATATTGATCCACCCATCCTAGTCCTGACCAAAGCGGACTTGACTGTAAATACCGTTTGACCAGCGTCTGCAGTGCTCCGCTGTGCATTCACTTTTTGCTTTTTGGTCAGTTGACGAACCAAAATAATCATTATTTCAGTTAATCGAATAGTAATTTTAATGATTTATTGATTAAGCAATTGCTTGTTTAATTAATTACAAAATTAATCTTATAATTTGTTCATCTAAATGGAATTAGTTGATTACTCAATTTAATCAGTAGCTATATGCATTACATTATTGTAATTATTACCTATTTAGGTAGGTGTAGTACAATATCCTTAGGATGCGCCTGTCTAGGAACCTTGGTGGAGCAGTGCGAATAAGCGCTGTCAGTCGAGGTGACAGTAAAATGCGGTTCAATCGGCCGCGTGGTCAAACCCCGGCTGAGGCGACCTTATTTCACTCAGTTAAGTCTAGGCTGCATGTTGCATGAGCGCTTAGTATGTAAGGGACGCCCGCTCCCCCCTGAAGTAATGGGAAAGCGGTTCCGGGGGGTAGTATGAATGAATGAAAAGGATGCGCCTGTCTACCATTTGAGCTCAAATATTTTCAAGAGTACTACTTACTTGCTCTTATGTAATGGCATTATTCTCAACTCATTTCTACTTGAACTGATGCCTCCTTGTCTCTCTTATAGAATCTTGTATTAATACATCACGTATTTGTAGAAAATTAAAGCTACTGAAGTCATTTTTACAAAATATTGAAATAATTTTTACGCGTCGGGTTTATTATTTTTTTTAACATAAATTCGTGTATTTTTATGGATAGTAAGTCTACAACTTGAATATTAAATTTTAAAAAGTAGATAATTTAAATTTCTTCCCCTCTACACCCATCACCGACGCCTATGACCTCGTCCAATTTCCAAAGTAGACCACATTATCAAATATTTTAAGCGAAATAAAAGGAACGAGATCGAATCGCCGGGCTGATTAATTAATGCAGATAAGAGATAGCGATCGTAATGGTGTATTTTTGCCGGTTTCCGTAGCAACACTATCACGAAAATACGAGTCGTTATCTGAGTTCGCTACTAAAAATAGGACGCATTAAACAAGAAGCATAGACAATATTATGATAATGAAGTTTGAAATAAATGAGCAGATTCCAGATAAAATATTCTCTAGAGCCTTTGTTATTTAACTTATCTGATTGAACTGGCGTGCGGCTTATCTGCTGCTGTGAATCTTATCGTCGCTCCATCTATCTGCAGGATAAAACTTCACCCTTTTTGTAAACGTAATAATACGAATGTGTAGTCTTTTTGTGTCTCCAATCGTAACCTACATCTTATTTATTTCGTATTTAAAAAAATGTATTGAAGTATAAAGCATGTAATAAAGGTAGCCCTAAATTTAAGAGGTCGAAAATGTAAAAAAATTAATGACGTACGTCACTGGATCGTAGCAGGCGGATGTAGTATAAGCGTGGTCAGAATCTGTCGCGCATTTTTGCTTTTGATGCTTTGGAGTGCTTATCAGTGACGTTAGGGGATGGCAGCAGCTACGCCACGGTAATTAGGAGATAGTGATAAGGCCCGACGTGGACTCCACAGTTTTTGTTATTTCTGTAAGTCAGATCTGACGTGAGACATTAATTATCCACTGGAGTTGATTTGGTTTCCGAGATAATATAATATTATTCAACACAATGTGCCTTACCTACATCACACTCTCTTCTATAGAAAAGGCGGGCAAGGGTCGCTTCCTCATCCCTCACATTAGTGCCTTTGTTGCTAGTCCTTTATTTCGCGCTTAATTTTATTAGCCTTTTGAGCCAATTGAATAATCGGCTTTGTTTACACGATCTTGTTATTCTTCTCTTTGAAAATTTGTTGTTAATGCAAAGAAATGACGGGAAGCGGATTTCCAAAAGGGTTGGTTTAGAACCATTACACAGGGGGAATTCGTTATGAAAATTAGAAATTATAGTTTTTCAGTTGATTAAGTGTAGATATTTTTAAACTTTCCCCGATTCTCTATCGTTTATAACGAAATTCTAATTTTTTCAATACCTACTTGAAAACTGTACAAATGCAACGTTTTGAAGTATTTTAAGGAACCAAATCATAATATACAGACCGAGTGAAAAATATGGCGACATGGATTTCTGCTGTTAGTATCAATTTCAGGAAAATATGTTTAATGTAAACATTTTTCGAGAAGTCTTATGTACACTATGGCGTTAAAAAATACTTTTTCAGTTATCATCTCTCATTGTCATTGTAAGTTTTGGGAGGGTGAGTTACCTCACGTGCACTTTGGCCACATAGGTGGGCCCATTGTGCTGCCTCCCCAGCAGCTCCCCAATTTGGGCATCACCCAAGGCATTCAGTCCTTTGGATGTACTTGAAGACATCCCTAACTGGGGTATCGATATTTTAAAATACGATCCATAATTATTTAATAAGAGTATTTTGTCTGTTTGTTGTGGTTTAAATTTTACATATCATTTTCTTAATAATAGGATGGATATGGATATTCCAGTGCTTAAACGGCTACACTATCAATCTTGTAACACGTAAACATTTATAGAGTCTACTCAAAAACAATCAAAGGAATGTAACTTTTTTTTTATTACTCCAGTTTATTTACAATCTGCCATACATTACATTGAAGCATTCAGTAAATGTTATGAAAATAAATATAACAAATAAAGACTGAAATCAGAAGACACTGATATCAGAAACACCAGTCTGTTACACAAAAAGTAAAGGAGATTAACATTAGAATAGTAAAACAAGACATCGATCTACATGGTGTTTCATTAAAGGAAAAAAGGAACCGGCAGAGAAAAAACACGGGGTTTATTAACAAAAGAAAAGCGATCTGTCTGTACAATAAAATAGTCTCTTTTTAGGTATATATTTTACATCTTCACGCAACTTGTTTATTGTGGAAACTATCAAACAAAGTGTACGGCGTACCCCCCGGGTTCACCAAATTTGCACTTAAAATTTCATAAGCAATTATGAACAATTTCAATTGCAAATTTTTGCTTAGTTCCAATTCAGGCACTTTCTTTGTATATCTTGATTACAAGTTCGGTTTATTTATTTGGAAGAATTAAAGAAACATTTTCTTTCTTTCTAAATTTTAATTCCGTGGTACCTTGTAGGTAATAATTATTTAGGGATCTTGGTGAAAACAAAATATACAAATAAACATGTTGAGACATTTGTATTTAACTCTTTGTATGAAGTTTCAAATACTTAAAACAAATTTTAAAGAGTAAATAAATAAAAGTATTCAAAAGGTATTGTCACATCTCTCCCCCTTCCCTGGAATACGGGTTATCACTGGTTCATATGGTTTAGAAGGTTTTAACTCCGCAACCGACCAATTCGGGATTTATGTGGCTGTAAACTTTTTTTTTGGTCATCCGATCACGTTCAGAAATGTCATCGATAAGACACCTTGTATATTGTATACAGTGTGATTATTTTATCTTGTAACAAGTAGGTAGGCTACACCTTTCACATGTGCATGAAATGCATAGTTAACTTTTCTTTTCAACCACCGTTTTGTCAAAACTTAACAAACTTCTGTACAAAGTTGTTGATTTGTATAGATTCTTGTGGTAATATCGAACAGTTTCAATGTATTCTAATAGTGAGAAAACGGATATGGTTTTGGGGGATTGCAGAGGGGTGACGGACTTAGCAGTAGTACGACCATATGCACAAAGATACCCGGATCAGTGTTGCCAGTGGTGGTACAAATGTACCAATTGTGGTACGATGACTAAATTTGCGGTACGGTGATACTACGTTTTGGTTTTTGGTACGTATGTCTTCAAATTTCATTTCATAAGATTTAAAATAGTATTTTATTTTGAATTTATATTGCCTACTATTTTTTATGTTTCTGTAATTCTATGATCTCTGCATTCTTTATTCTATGGTATTTATGGTACTTCAAGTGTGCCAACTGCCAACAGTGCTGTAAATCAAATTTCACTAAATTTAATTTGACATTTGACAATGACTGCGACTGCGAAGGCGCATGGGCGCCGGACTTGTTCTCCACGTTTTTTTCGAATAATTGAAGTGTTTTGTGCTAAATTTAAAATAAAAGTTATAAAGGGGAAGAAAAGCATTTAATTAAAGCTGGTTGAGGTTTCTATGCTTTGTTGTTGGATTACTTTACCCACCTATATCCTAAACATTAGTTTGATGAAGTAAACTGGAAAACTTGTTGGTCTTGTTCATTAAATTGAAACTATCCTAGATCCTAGACTAGATTCCTAGATCATCAACATGGATAAGTAAGTATTAGCCTGATTTTAGTAATTTTATATGTTTAATTTTGTTGTTGTGGTGGTGGTGGGTGCATATTAGCACAGTATATAAAATTACTAGTTCTTTGTATTTATTGTCTGTAGATTTGTAATAAAATATTCCAAAACTGTTGGGAAAGACAGATTGGATTCTCCTTCTCGAGCTGCTGGTGAAGATTTGCAGACAACAAATACACCTGTTGATGCAGAACAACAAACTCCTGATGCAGGTGAAACAGAACCAAAAAACATTAATGTTGATGAAGAACAGCAAGCTGAAGCAGTAATTTCTGAAGAAGCAATTGCTTCGACTAGCACAGCTACCTGTACATCAGCGAAGGTAATAAAAACAAACATGTATCTAATGACTAACGATTATTATTCGCTAATAATAATTATTTCTTTAGAAACGAAAATGGCAAGATAGGTCCTTCCGAGATGAATGGGCTGAAGACTATCCATGGCTTGAAAATAAGAATGGTAAAGGTTACTGTAAATATTGTAATAAAGTAATCGAAGGTGGAGCTGCACATTTAAAGCGTCATAGTGCAACCCTGATGCATAATAATAGGATGTTGGCTGTGAAAAAACTCCAGATCTTACACCATTTTTGAAGTTAAATGAAAATACTACTCATACTCATATACATTTTAAAACGAAAGCAGCAGAATATAAGTTAGCTGCTCTAATTAGTGAACACAATCTACCTATGCTTATAATGGACCATTTGCCTAAACTTTTGGCTTCAGCAGATCCTGATTCCAGGATTTTTAAGCAAATGAACTGTGCTAGAACAAAGATAACTAAAATGATATCAGCTATTGAGGAAGACGCTGTATTAGACTTGAAAAAGATACTAAATGATCATGAATATTCTGTTATGATAGATGAAACAACAGATTTATCTACAAAAAAAGAACTAGCTATTGTAGTTCGCTATGTGGATATAGACAGGAAGAAAACATGCGATCGTTTATTGGCTCTAGTGGAAATAAATGATTGCACAGCACAAGGTATTTTTGATAAACTTCTAGAAACATTCACAAAAAAGGAAATATCTATGGAAAAGTTAATCGGGTTCGCTGCAGATAATGCAGCAGTAATGATGGGTGATTACAACGGTGTAAAAGTCAAATTGATAAATAATATCAACAAAGATATATTTGTTACTGGATGCATATGCTATTCTTTGCATCTGGCCGCGTCAGCAGCTGCCAATGTATTACCTAGTCAAATAGAAGGTTTCTGTAGAGACATATATAATTATCTTAGCAATAGTCCAAAACGATTGGATGCTTACAAGGAAATTCAAGAGTTCGTGAAACTAAAGCCTCACAAAATCTTAAAACCTTCACAAACGCGATGGTTGTCATTAGAGGTAAGAAACTTTATCACCTACTCTTAAGGTTATTGTAAATATTTAATGCTTTCAGATGGTTGTCAATCGAATTTTGGAGCAGTGGCCAGCTCTAAATCTATTTTTCATATCTGCCTCGCAAGAAGACAACTTAGAAAGTGCTAATAACATATTAATGGGTTTGCAGAATGTTAGCGTCAAACTATACTATACTTTTTTTATCATACATTCTACATCTGGTAAATCAATTGAATTTAGAATTTCAAGGTGGAAAACCACAATTGCATAGTATTTATAGTAGGGTAAACATATTGTATCGAACCATCCTAAAGAATTTTATGAACTCTAACTATGTTAATAGTTCAAATTTATTAAAAGACATAAACCTAAATAATTCACGAGAATATTTGGACATTGACAAAATGTATTTAGGAGCTAAGACAGAGGAGATTATTTTATCAAAACCGCAAAATTTGACGGCCAATGATATCAGGACTTTTAAAATTAATTGTTTAAAATATTATGTTGAATTAGGAAACCAAATCAGAAAAAGATTTCATAATATAGATCAATATAGAAATTTTAAACTGTTGAATCCAAGCGATGTCATAAAAGAACCTGGGAATGTTACCCCTCTTTTAATTCAATTCCCTAATTTGTGCGAAAATTTAGAGGAAACTGCCCTGCAATACAGAATGATTTCTAATTTAGATAAAGAAATTAAAACTAAGATAGGCACAGATTTTGAAACATTTTGGTTTAGTTTGTATGACATTAAAAACTCCGATTCCGAGTTATGTTTCGGAAGCATTTGTCGCTTCGTTTTTAAAATAATGAGTTTAGCCCACAGCAATGCTGCAACGGAAAGAATATTTTCGCAACTCAGCTTAATTAAAACCAAATCGAGAAATAGGTTACTATCTGAAACCTGTAGCTCATTGATTATGGCTAAAGAGTTTGTGGGATGTAACGGTGGCAACTGTTATTCATTTGAGCCTTCTCAAAGGTTGTTAAATAAAAATATTAAGTACTGAAAAAATGTGTTTATTTGTGTTTTGAATTTACCGCCAAAATATTCTGTGATACGCCTGCTGTCCATGTGATACGATCTAGCCAATGGCGGTGGTACAATAATTTCATAACCACTGGCAACACTGACCCGGATAGACAGTCCCCTTCAATCACATAATACCTTTAGGCGTTTGGAAAGGAATTTGCGGCATATGGACAGCTTTCCAAACCAAAGGTGAGACGGAAATTAATACAGGATAAATATGAGAAATATCCTGTATTAATTTCCGTCGTTATGGAAACAAACAGTAGGTAGTAAATTGAGTTGCCTACATTTAGGCGCTTCTTAAAGAATCTTTGAGAAGCTCTATCCCCGAAAGGAAACACTTTTGACCATACATTTATTAACAAAAAATGTTTGTTTTCATGTATACTTTAAGTCCTAGAAGTTTGTCCCTACAATTTATTAACACCCTGTATACACAAGATAACCCACATTGGATTTGGCAAGTATACTTGCAAAGAATTTTTCCTGTAAATGTGTGGTGTGGTAACTACAACTTTACCGTTGGTCCCCACTCCTTTGGGGGCATTTTAAATGTGGAAATGTATTTATATCTTTAAGGAAATAATGTTCCTCGACTTTTATGATACATTCCTCTTTATGTTAGACAGCGTATGTGGTTTCCAAATGAACAAACATCTACCCACCATAGAATTGCAAGGAAACTACTGCAAAAGTTAGGGATATTTACGTGAAAGAATTATTGAGTCTTGTAGGTAAATCACCAAACACCAAACTCGTGTTAGAAATTATCTTCTGCGGCGGTTTGATTAATGTGAACAGCAAGGGGGACGGCAGTTTTGAACATTTATTACGTCATTATTTACTGTTTTTCTTTAACATATTTTTCTTGTTGTTTTTATTGTTATGTCAACATATTTTTATGCTATCTTGGTTTTCTCTATCTGTTTTATATAAATTATAAGTAATAAATATTGTAAATGTACCTATTTCAAAACTGCATCTTATTTATTAGTAAATAGTTTCATTGTAGTTTCTTAGTACATCTCACGTAACTACTTTGATTTTTATTTATTTAAGCAATGTACGGTTTACAAACAGCTGTATTGTATGTAGCCTACCTACCCTTTACAAGATAAAGTAATCACTCTGTATACAGGTACAACTAGAGTGGAAAATTGATAGTTATAGCTTCCTCCTAACAACGTATACGTAAAATGTGATGATAGTAACAAATTGTTATCAATCATGACAAGATTTATCAAAGTTATTTGAAGGTGTTACGCACAATCACTTATCCTTGAGTATGATGAAATGATACATATCTCAAAGTTTACTGCTTTGATACCGTGAAAAAATACTGCCGTAAATTCTTTAGAATGTTTAGTGATAGAAATTAATATATTCTGAAAAATCTAATGATTATTTCTTGCCTAACTTCCTTTAAATTCATAGTATATATATATAGTAAGTAAGAACAATATTATTATATTTTCCAGTTTTTATTCGATAACAAGCTGATGGCAAATATTGACTAACTAATATAGCTTGCTTTCCTGATAAGGTATAAGATACAGAAGAAGAGTTTATAGATTTATGTATAAATAAAGCTGAACTAAGTAACTGGTTGCTAGCATGTGAGATTGCTATATAAATATAAGTATCTGACAATTTTATTTATTTTAAGTACAACAAGATTCAAAAAGCTTCTAAACACGGCTCTATTTCTATTTAACTTATCAACCTTAAGTGTGGAATTTCCTGCTGATTGGATAAAAATTAAGAGCTTCAATGTTCAGGTGACTTTATAATTTAAAAATCATTATTTAATCAAGAGAATTTTCAATGGTATAATAGTGTGAACACATTTAATGGCATAAAAGCAGCACTTTTTTATTTCATTTCCTACCGCAGCGTAATATTTTCGTAACACCTTTTAACTTTGAAGCGTTACATAAAAAAGAAATATGTGTCAGTTAGGGGTGTAAACAGGGTGGGTCCAGTGATAAGCGAGATAGGAATGTTATTCAGGGAGATTACGGGAACCTTGGGAACGACCGATATTACCGTTTGATAAGCACAAAAACACGGAATGACAGAAAATATGCCATATATAGACCAGCGCACCCCACGCCCTCAGATCGCGACGCGGAGCAAGAATAATTATTAAAATGCACGCCGCTCCGCCGCACTTTTTGAAATTTTATCTTTCTGGCCTTATTTCGCGCGTTGGTCAGGAACTCCGTTATAAATAAGTTCGGTGTTTACCTAATAAGGCAAAAGTTTCAGCGTAAACTGTTTTATAAACATAACGGCGTTGTTTGTGCAAGAAAGTTGGTTTGTTTAATGTTGAAGCCATTTTTGCACCTCAAACTATTTTATAAAGTCTGTTAGTTTAAAATTTAAATGTATAGCACAGAAAAGGCTGAACGGGTATGTAACTATAACAAATAAAAACTTATTTGGGACAAGTAAAAAATAATTCAGAATGAACATAATTGAAATGTTTTTTCCCCAATGTGTTATTCAATGTGGCTTGTACATAAACATAAAAATAATATAGATTTTTATACGTTTCATGAAATCTGTAGAGTTTAGGATCTGGAATTGGTAAAATGAGAAAATAAACAAATACAAAAATTAATTTTTGAAAAGTCAAAAAAATGGTTAGACAGTAAAGGTTTTTCCCCAGTCTCGCTGGTAATCGTTTCTAAATAAACATACCAAACTATTTACAAAGTCTGTTGATGTATTTTTATTATATTGCTTAAGAAGGGTTGAAACTAAACTGAGAAAGCTAAAATCAAAATATCAGATACAAAATGCATTAAAAAAGTTGTTCCCCAATATGGTGATATGAATTGATTCTAAATAAATCAGGGGTGAAGGTAGAAACAATGCCAGAACGCAATTGGTTGAGCGTTTAAAAAATTAACCCAGCAAGCCTATGACGTACACGTTGATGTTGTGTGCGACGAACTAGTATTGACCGTGCTTCTACCTCCGGCCGCCCGCTACCCATCGTCAGACGCGTAAAGAAAGAGCATAGGTTTCAGTAATAATACTGTCATGAGGTCTAGGATTCGAACCCCTGCGTTGTCTGTCCTGACTTAGGTTTTTCGTGGTTTCCCTGGATCATATAAGTAAATACAGGGACAGTACCACCCACGAAATTCATTATTCGATTTTTCTTCTCTTTCCCAACTCCTGTTACTGACTGAAGAGGAGCTGAGAGTTCCGGTGCGAAACCCGATTGACTCCTATGACGACCCGCCGCCTTGTGGAGAATGAACCTACAATGACTTTCCTTTCCAGTCAGAAATCGTTCTGTGTTCATTTTGGTTTACTTTTTCCGTTGTAAATTGTTTACGAAAAATAAAATATTATGTTTCTTTGTTACCTGGTGATTTTAAACAGGTACTGAGTTCAAATATTTTACTGGAACGCTGTTCCGGAGAGTTCTGGCTTACTTTCATCACTGATTAATATTAATATACCACGATAAAGATTTGCAATATTTATTTACCAATTATATTTAAAATTGAGAAGACTTTTTTGCAATCAAGTTTTGAATTGTTGGGCTTTTTCCCATTGTGCAGTATTACCCCTCCCCCTCTAAAAAAACCCTCGGAATAATACTCCCGTTTGATATTATGTTATTAATAAAAGTGACAGAAATTGATAAAAATACAATTTTAAATTTGATATTTTTTACAACTTTTCACCAGTGACAATTAATTCATAATTATGTCGGTCTGCATTTATTTGTATTTAATTTTTGTTCATGTCTGTTTCTGCCTCTAAGACTTAATATTTAATCCATTCAACCTGCCCATGTCATCCTGTAAATTATGAATTTAAAAGGCTTTTCCCCACTGTCAAACAATATAATAAATATTTGTTGTACTATCTGTTCTAAATTTCATGATTTTCTTTCCACGATATTTTGCAAAACCAAGACTTAACAACGCGGTTTGCTTTGAACTTCTTTAACCCCTTAGAGAATCGCCGTTATTCTTTCCAGCCGAACTTTTTTTTATGTTTTAATTAATTAAACAAAAACAAAACTAAGCATGCTGGCTCCAATAAAGCAAAAATTAGCGTGCATAACATGTAATCTTGGTCTAATAGTCATATATGTATATAAATTTTAAAAATAATTTTATAATTAGCACGCAAATGCAAATTTCAGTTTTAATTGGTATAGGCCGATGCAAACCATGTGAGCCTTTATTGTTTACCTTGAAAAAGTAACCAGTTATCTTTACGTCGCGTGTTGTAATTACTATATTGAACACTTATCGTTGTATGTTTTGACGGAAGTACTATTTTGGACAGTTTGATAATACATTAATACTATCAGTAGTATCTGATTGTGATCGGCAAAACAAGTTCATAAAATAAGTTCGGTATCGAAGTTTCGAAGCAAGGTACGAAAATAATTCCGGATCGATCGGGGCAAAACTCAACTTTTTTAGTGTCATAGATTAGGAAATCTAATTATGTGTCGTATTATCACACCTTAGATGCGTGCCTTAAGTTGATAACTTTCGGAAAAGTGTATTTGTGTGAAAAAGATAATTACGTAAGTTGATGATGCATTGTTTCGTAGATATCTTTGACACTGTCTCAGCTGAATAAACCGCATATCATAGAATCATACGATATTAAATTTGATGAAGTCACTGGAAATTATGGTGTGATTAGTCAGTGCATAAAAAAATAAATATTTCTAAAATGTCATTGAAATGGCTTGATAAGTGATGACATAGAAAAAGTTAATTTTGTAAGCGTGCACAATAGTTTACCCATATTGGAGTAACGACGATACATATATTTGTTTCGTCACTTGGACGGTGTAAATAGTCTAGGGGGGGGAGGGGTCCTCTACGCCAGTGGTGTTCAAACGGTATGTCGAATGACCCACCTTGTGATGGGTTGGAATATATTGAAGAGTTTTGGACAAAATCAAATCTTAAAACTAATTTATAATACACAAATAAAACGAAGAGTGAGTGGGTTGTGCATTTTATTAATATACACTCTCCCCTCCCTTCACTCTCATCGCTGGTGGGCAGATAATGAAATATTCCCCACGCACAAATTTCCGACGTTGCCAGACTAATTGTTAGCTTATAATCTTAAACTTCTACATAACCTCACTGCACCGTATACAGTTGCAACACCTTTAGGGACCGCGGTGGTCGAGTGCGAGAACGCACCGACCATCGACGTCACACTGAATTGCGCTCTTTCCGGCGTGGTTTCGAATCCCCGCTGGGGCGACCGCAATTCAGTTAGTTAAGTTTAGGGTGCATGCTGCATGAATGGTTAGTGTGTAAGGGACGCCCGCACCCCCCTGAAGTAATGCGAAAGCGGTTCCGGGGGGGGAACGGTAGTATGAATGTGTGAAAAAAAAAAAGTTGCAACACCTTTACAAAATTAATATAAAACAATATTCTTTAGTTTATTGTCGCAACTGAAATGCGATTTGTGTTTAGATCCAGAAACGGCTACCCCTTACTAAATATAAGGTTGAACAAAGTTTAAGGTGACAATATGCATTCATCCCGATTGTATTAATACGGTTGTATTTGAAAAATTTCTCCGTGTGCGTGCGTGTGCATGCGTAGGTGTGCGTATGTGCATACATCGATAAGTTGGCAACGGTAACTACAGGGTTTTGTTTTTATTATTTACTTCGAAGTAACAGTTTCAAAATTAATTTCATTTGTAACATCCTCGTGTATTAGTAACCTAATATTTATAACGAATTTGGCTCGTATGTACTGAATTATGTAACGCTAATATTTACATATCTATTGACAACAGCTACTCAATGCAATCAACATTGTTCTCGTTCGATTTTGTTTAATACTGAGTTTCTTGTCAGAAGCTTTCGCTACTACCTTGACCGTTAGCTTACTCCTTACTCCTAGCTTACATATTCCTGCATATTACACAAGGGGTATGTTTTACGCAACACTGCATTATTTCGTTCCACGTCCTCTTCTCCCTAGATTCTTACATACGAGGATGGTTCGATAACTACGTGGCCTAACAAAGAAAACGCAAGTTTTTTTCGACAAAAAACATTTTATTTTTCAATATAGTCTCCTGCCAAATTAGCAATGCCTTCATTGTAGGTCGATGAATTCAAGTCCTCGAAATAGCTATTTACAGCAGCGATTACCTCGATATTAGACGAAAATCTCTTACCGCCGAACCATTTTTTCAGGTTTGGAAACAGATGATAATCGCTGGGAGCCAAATCTGGGGAATAGAGCGAATGGGGCACTAATTCAAATCCCAATTCATTAATTTTGGCCATTGCAATCGCAGACTTGTGGGCAGGTGCGTTATCTTAATGGAAAAGCACTTTCTTCTTTACCAAATGAGGCCGTTTCTCTTTGATTTTGTCGCTAAGTTGTTGGCAGCAAATTGGCATAATACTCGCAATTTATTGTTTTCCCCTTTTCTAAGTAGTCGACCAAGATAATTCCATAAGAATCCCAAAATACGGTTGCCATAACCTTTCCTGCTGATAAAACCGTTTTTGCCTTCTTTGATGGCGAAGAACCTTTGTGTGTCCATTGTTAGGACTGTTCTTTGGTTTCGGGAGTATAATGGTGGACCCAGGTTTCATCGACGGTTATGAAAGGGCGCAAAAAATCCTTCGGATTGTGGCGAAAACGTGCGAAAAGATCGCGAGAAACACTCAAACGATTCAGTTTTTGTTCCGGTGTGAGCAACCACGGCACCCAACGCGTCGAGTATTTTTCATTTCCAATTCTTCAGTTAAAATTCTGTGCACACTGTCATTTGAGATACCCACTATGTCTGCTATCTCGCACACTTTTACTCAACAGTCATCCAATACGATACGGTTAACTTTTTCAATCATATCCGGGGCAGTAGTAGTTTTTGGACGTCCACTACGGGGTTCATCATTTGTGCTCACACGACCACGCTTAAATTCGGCAACCCAGTTTTTAACCATTGAAAGCGAAGGAGGGCATTCCAATAGTGTTGAATCCAGCTCTGCTTTGATTTCGGTTGGTGTTAAGCCTTTCAAATGAAAGTACTTTATCACTGCTCTCAACTCAGGTTTTTCCATTGTTTAGAAATTCACACGAGACGTTCACTTTGGCATACTGTCAAAAACATACTAATTGACAGATCGCTCTGTACTGTCATATTTAATATAATAAAGGATAGTTCTACAGAATGGTAAAGAAGTCTCCTCCGAATTCGCGCCATCTCTGTGTTAGGCCACGTAGTTATCGAACAATCATCGTATATCCAAAAGGTGAAGGTGAACCTCGTCCTGCATGTAATTCATGTCAATATTAATCGATTAGATATAAATTATAGGAGAGGTCTACCTACCTGGGCCCGTTGGCCCTCTATATGAGATTGTAACTTAACATAGGTACTCCTTCAAAAATCGATTAGCCGATGGAAACTTTAGAATTGCCTACTAGCTATGTGGGGGGACCACACAGCTTCAGAGGTGCACATGAAAGCATAACCAACACCAACACAGTGCTTATTTTGCCTTTCAAATTACAATGTTCTAATAGAAACCCAATAACATACCCACTTTTTGAACATGCTGTGTTACATATACTTGATAACACCATGCTTATTATTTTAAGCTTAATTTTAAGGCCTTGTATGAAACCTCATTGTGATATAACTTGGGTTACGCAAATCATATGATTTGTTTTTCCAACGTTGCAATTTTGTTTCCCAGTAGATTTATATCTATGGCCATCGCTCTGATTCCCTTTTGGGCCCTCTGTGAACATAAGCTCATGGCGCTTCATTAATCTATTAGTATCTGCGTATTGCTTCCGCCTTGCTTTTGCATTGTTTCATGTGCAAAGTATGCGGTTTCTACACTTCGTTCACTGCCAAGACAATTAATGTAAACAAACGCGCATGTAATCGTCAACTAAATGGTCGCAGCATTTTCTGTAGTTGGTAGCTTGAAGGAAAAGTTTTCATATCTGTAACGTACTAGCACCTCTTTATTTAGAGTTTGAATTGAGTTCTTAAACTATGTTAACGTGTTTATCTAAAATGCCCCTTTTATATACAGTCATCGCTATTAGAATATTATTTGTTCACAGGAAAAGCAGTATAATTCTCCAAGTGTAGTAATATTTCTGCGCAAGGAAGGTATGTTAGTCCTTTCTCAAATCTTCATCCTTTATCTGGACATGGGAAAACCGCTTGTGTTCTAAAACCCCATGGAAGCGGAGTTTAATTTGTTTATACTTATTCATAACAAATTACAACATACTTCTAAACATCAAGTGTTAAAAAAATAGGTAATACGGAAAAAAGCCGATTACCGAATATGAGTTGTTCCCAGAATACTCACGGGAAAACCGTCTCATAAGCGTGTTGTCATCTATTTGAAGGCAATCTCAGCTCTATCTATAATACCAGTTTCAACCCATCGCCTATATTACCTAAAAATTCCCACAATCGATCTCTTCGCCACAATACGCTTTGAAAAGCAATCAGACCTGTTCTTTGCGAAGCAAAATAGGTCGCTTTCCGCAGATCTCATCTAGCATTCGCTCTTATCGCCCACCTATCGTCTTATCGCCAACTTGCAGGCTGATAAGGCCTTAAAACACCTCTCCGCGGTTCATTTGCGCCAGTGTTCGCGGTTTGGGCGTCCCACGTTTCTATTCTCGTTGAAGACAAGAGGTGATGTTACGAGTTGGTGCCGCGAATTCAATGCGTAGCGAATATTTTCAGTGTATTGTGGTGGTTTGTTTTCGAAAGCGAATTCTGTTAGAGCTGATTGGGTTTACTTAACAACATGCTCGACGCCGCTCCTTACGTTTATTACTCGCCTAGCAAAGTTATGATCAATCGGTACATCCGAGGGGGAACCAGAAGACTCTTCAAAGTTAAGATCAAGGGTGAGTTTGAGTTTCTGCATCTTTTTGGAATAGTTGTTTTTCAAAAAACAGAGAAGAGAGATCTCGAATGGACTAAACTAACTCCGATTATAAATCTTTTGAATCTTACTAGTGTGTTAATAGTAAGACTTCTTCCAAGGCTTGATTAATTGGTAATTGATTTTTGAGACAAACAAATAATTTATTGCGCGTGATTATAGTTTATGTGATGCGTAGTTGTAACATGGGTGTATTTGTGTGTCTTTAGTGCTCTAATCTAATTCTAATCTTGTTTATTTTTGTGAGATATTTTCGTTTGTGTAATGATAAGGGTGGTTGAAAGCGGAAAAACCGCGCTCGAATCGTTTTCATTTCCCTAAACTCTGAAAAATCTTGTTTACTTAGACTTATTTACATTGCAATTAATACTTGCATCAAAACAACTGCCAAATCTTCCCAATTTTTCTATCAAAAAATTGCATTCTTTGGTTGGATCCCAAAAAAGCTATGCGATGATGGATATATAATCGATACATGTTTGATCATTTACTTAGATAAATAGAACAAGCGAATAATCAAATAGTAGATCAATTAAGTAAATGATTCACCAAGTAGTCAGTGCCGCATTAGAACAGCAATCAAGTAATCGGTTTCATGATTAAACTGCAATAGAATTGCAGTTAAATAAACTTGTAGATAATTGAGCAAACAACCGATCAGTATATTGATTGATTATAACATCAGTTATTCAATGAGCAGTGTTTTACGAAAATCAATAAATTATGTAGTAGATCA
This sequence comes from Limonius californicus, assembly GCA_014611495.1. Lineage (NCBI taxonomy): Eukaryota > Metazoa > Arthropoda > Insecta > Coleoptera > Elateridae > Limonius > Limonius californicus. The sequence goes on along the minus strand of JABXWE010021838.1, from coordinate 908 downwards.
AACTGTAGTCGAGTTATTGGTTGATTATGAGAATTGAATATATCAAAACAGTTAACGAAACGATTACAAACGTCAATAAAACAGATGATTACTGATTATTACCCGAATAATCGATAAATAAAATAATTGTTCAATCAATGAATTGATTAGCCAAACATTTTATTAATGAATATTTTTCTGAAATACCTACAATCGAATTGTTGATTCAAATCTATTGTTTAATTAAATAAATTAATATGTAAACAAAAGCTGAAATTCCAATTAATGGTGTTATTGCTCACACAACTAATTGATTACTGGATGTGTTTCACATAAAATCAGCGGTCTGTTTATTCACTTAAACAATACTCGGATTATTGAGTAATTAATGAATTGAGTAATTTGGCAAACAGTTAATCGAACAATAGGTGAAGAAACTTATTCTTCTAACCATATTGATTGATTAATAGGTATTTTTCATTAAAATGCCAAAAAAATAAAATATTGGTTGAAACTGTTGCCGAATCAAATAAATTAAGTGAAGAAACGATTAGTTAATTTTTCAGTTAATTATATAATTGTTAACTCCATGAATTCATTAACCAAATAAGCTATTAGTCGTTGTGTTTTAAACAATAGTTACTTGTTTGTTTATTCAGTTAAACAAAAATAGAAAAAGTAATTAATTAATTAATTAAGTAATTCGGCATACGATTAACAGTACAAGCGATATAATGATACAATATTTAAATCAAGTATATGATTAATGGGTATTTTTCGGAAAATATCCAACAAATTATTACTAGTTAAAATCAAATAGCGTAGACGATTAGTTGAAAGTTACAGTTAAGAATATAATTACTCTTTGAATTAATTGATTAACCAAATTAGTTGAATAATGGACCTCTGAAAGTCCTGAAAGGATGTGT